>JBCAUG010458663.1:0-15639 GCA_038406175.1 Haplosyllis leylae
GCTAAACCAAACTTGTCTGACTTGGTCATTTGTCTGAGTATTGCACTTTCATCAGGATTTGGAGTTCACTAAAGAGGCGCAGGATTTACACATTTGGACTTTTACTCTAAACAATATTTTGACTCTAGTCTAGAAGCTAACTCGATGAGTAGTTTCTAAGCTACGCAACACTGGTGCAGAAATGGAAAGTGGATCTAGAAACTGTCTGTTTCTGTTTCTGACCTGTTTCTGATCTGTTTCTGTTTAGAAAGTTCTAGGTATATGTTGTGCACCCAGAGATGTAGGGGGTCCACCTCTGAGTACACAAACAACTCACGCCTCGCAGAGAGGCAATGGCCAAATCAAATACCTTGTGAAACTATCTCCTTGCCGAGAAGGCTGGTGGCGGTATTACGGGTTCCGCGATAGTAGTACAGATTTAACGCAAGAGTCAGTAATAAAAGAACAAACTAGCCTGACTTCCACTTGAAGCAGCCCCAGGAACTGGAAGGCTCCGTTTACTGCAGAACTAAGCCTCTGAAAACAACTACGATGTGTTCACTGCAGTAGATCAGAGGAGAGTGCCCAGAGTTCAGATGCACGCCCCTTTTATACGATAAAAGTGATGTCATCCACATTTAACGTAAGAACGTGCTGCAGCAACATGGCAGGAATGCATTTCAGAGTGCTGATTGGTCAATAATTGCAGATGTATGCCTTATTGGCAAGCATCTGGATGTGTCCATCATGTCCCACAGACACCCCCATGATAGTTGTTATGGACCTCACAGGGAGGCTCAACTCCAGTAGGGAGGACCTTCAGAGAAGACCCCAAATACACGAGGCTCACTTCCACTGAGGTGAAGTTGATCTCCAGTGGAGACCAACTCTTAGTTCTGCTGAAAATGGAGGTGGTGTTGTTGCACACAACATCCTCCCACAGGCCACTAAAAGCAACTGTGCTTTATTGAAAATGTTTCATGTAACAAAAATCACTGTACAAAAATCACTGTAAAGTTCTGTGTAAATGGTACAAAATATAAGATGTAGCAAGGCACTAATACTGGCTACATAAAACTTCCTGATTAAACAAAGTAGTATTCCTTAAGGGAAGTCCATTTGAGATTCAGCCTCATTAAGTTAAAATTTAAAGTAAAAGTCTTTCAAGGTATCTTCTCTCCTGAATCCCATCTGAAGTTTCTTCTTAGGATGTCTGGTGCCTCAAGTGGAGGCTCCCTCCATGGAGTGAGTCAATGCCTTCCTCAGCTGAGGAGGTATGTGGGTTGAGAGTGGCTCCAGGGGAGTCACCATGCCAACAATTTATTGATCACCTCATGCCTCTGGAGGTGGGTTCCTGTTGCAGAAGGAGAATCTACCATGAGACTCTCCATCTGAGAGCTGAGGTGGGGTGTGGCCCCTCTGTACTGTGCTGCATCCAACATCCTATCTTCAGCATGGGTGACAGGACTCACAGATCCATAAGGAGGGTTGGGGCCATGGGCTTGTGGGGCCTCTGGTCCTGGGAGTCTGGGGCCCCCCAGCCTGGGAGGCCTCCAGTCTTGAGTGTTTGGGTTCCATATTTTGTTTGGGGTCCCCTTTGTTCTAGACCTCCATTTGCTCCACCTCTCCACTGGAAGTTACACCTTGGTTAAGGGTTTCACCTCCTTCACCCGCCACTTCATCCTCACCATCAGAGGACTGGTGGGGGTGCTCGTGGTCAGAGGAGGGCTCACTGTTGCCAGTAGAGTCATTGGGCTCCTCTTCTTCAGCCAGAGTCCGGACCTCCTTGCCAGTCACCCCTGTGAGGAGGGCCTCCAGATAGCAAATGGACTACTGGTCCTTGGCAAGAGCATCCTGGGCCTTGTTGAGGTCCACGATACACTGGTTCCTCACCCTGCAGGCATGGTGGCATTCTCTCTCCTTCTGCTTATCGACAGCCTCTTCTTTTCTCTTTTGAAGCCTTCTATGGTGAACTTGTGACTACTGACCGTCCTTTGGAGTTCGTCCAAGTCACTCTTGTTCTGCTCCTCATTCTCAGTGATCGCATGAGCAACCACTTGGTCAAACAAGAATGAGTAGCCTCCTGCAGAGAGGAGGTAGTCTATGAGCTGGGAGTGGGGATGGTCAGCATGGTGCTGGGACCATTCTGACTGGTGGTCAGTCAGGCTGTAGGCTGCCATCTGGTGGAAGTACACCGCAACCCTCATAGTATCACACCAATCTCTTCACCACACATCCCAGATTTGGTCCCTACCTTTGTCTTTGAGGTAGTCTGACAGGGCGGGAGGAGTTCCTCCAGCTCGGGAGGGATTGTGGGGGTGAGATTCATGCTGGGGCAGATGGATGAGGTGAGGTGATATTCACTCACCTGTGTCTGAAGAGCATTGGTGAGGGTCCAGGCCTCTGCGAGAGGCCACTTCAGAAACCTCTTCTGAAATAAAGCGAAGAGCCAAGGGTTGGTCATGTAGGTCAACCCTGCTGCAGTCTTGCATAGTTGAAGGGTAGCTGTTTCTCTCCCCATATAATCCAAGGGGAAAGGGTTTAGGGATTGTCCCTGGTGGGACTCCAAGAGTTTGATGCCTCTTATTCCTCAATCAGGCCTCTGTGCAAGACTCCTGTCCCATTTGGGGAGGCTGGTCTCTTCTAGGCTGTTCCTGTGTAGGGGCCTCTTCAGCCCCTTTGGGAGAGACTTCCACATCCATTTCACTGGGGCCATCCCCTCCACTGTGGGCAGCCTCATTGGGGGCTGCCTGTTGTTCCAATTCAGCCTTGCCCATGACCCTCAGCATTGAAATAAGATCATGGCGAGCCTTGCTCAGCTCCTTGGAGGAGGAGCTGGGTTTGGTCAAGGCCCTTTGATAGTTATCCCTGTAGCTTTTCAGGGAGGTGACACTCGGTGGGTCCTGACTGGGAGGAGCGGGCTTCTTGTCCTTCAAGTGAGGACATCTTCCCAGCATTGTACATGGTGCAGTGAAAGACCCTTCCCTCTTTTATCCATCCCGTACTTTGGGACAGTCCTTGCACCTGCACCCCATGGAGGCACCGGAACACCCTAGCCACATAGGGCATGAAGTCGAGGGGCATCCGTTCTCACATGAGAACACACTCTCCCTGATGGTTATTGAGGTGGTCTACTATCCCATTGACTAGACAGAACCATTCTTTGTCAGTTCTCCTGGTGTACGGCTCCGTGTTCTGGAGGAAATTATGCAGGTATGCAGGGTCTTCACCTTTTGAGAGGGACCCCGGCATCAGGAGTCACCTCCTTGGGGAGAGGAGGCTGGTCTTCCCCTGTAATGGGACTTCTGCTCTTTGTCGAGCTCCTTCTGTCAGCTCCAGGAGCCTTCAGCCATCTGCCACTCACCTTCCCTGTAATACTGGTCCCACTCTTCCTGGGTGGGACCTCTAGACTCCTGTTGATAGGTCACCTCCACCTCAAGGGGAGGTGGGAGAGTATCCATTGTGGTAGGCTCCACAGGTGCAGGGCCCAATGAGGAAGTTGGGGCCATTAGTAGCTCCAGAAGAGGTGCCTCCTGAGGCATCACTTAGGTGGTCACTGCTAGAGACAGTGTGACCTGACGTACAGGTACCTCAGTATGAGGAACCACTCGCAGTTTAAGGGATGAAGGATGACTCTGTATGCCTGGGGGCACCATTAGGTTGGAGGGTGGGAGGAATGTAATGGGGGCCGAGAAAGCCACTGATGGCTGGATGGCTGGGGAGGTCCAATATGCCCCAACCAAAGCCAGAGGCCTTGGTGTGCCCTCCACACTGGCATACGAGCCAGTGGAGACAGTGTTCAGGGAGGTGATTCCACCTCCTGAGGAGGTACACACAATATAAGGTACGTCTTCTATGGTATTAACAATTAGAGACCCCAGAGTATCAGGAGGTCTACTCTAAGAGAGCTGTTATTCCCTAGTTTAATGCAAAAATGGAAAACCACAGAGTGATGTCATGAAGCCATTCACTCCCCCAGGTCCTCATGGCTGTGTACTGTACAAGCTTCATTGAAACAAGCCCTTATTTCACTTTTAAGAACTCAATGATGGCCCAGATACATACTAATTTCAATTCATACAGCTTCCCTACCTCCCTAAGAGGCAGTCTATGGGCCATGTCCCCAACTTCTTCGGTTCTGGTTTGCAACTAAAATGCCATATTGTTGTAGAATGTAAAAGAGAAACTAATAGATCAGCCATGGAACTCCTCAGTGGATGGAGATCCCAACAAGGCCATTTACTACAGCTCTCTAGCCTTTGCCTCTCCCCTGGAGAGAGTACAGGTCAAGGTGGTGGACATGCTCCAATTCATCACTTGGCTCTCTGACCCAGATGATTCAAGCCTCATAGAGGCTGAGGAGGATTCTGAGCACCCTCCCCATAGGGTCCTAATGGTGGTGATTGATCCAAATGCCCTTTACCTAAAGAGTACCTCAGGCCAGCTCATCACCTACTCCAAACAAACACTAGGTTTAGGGATCGCTTTCCAGCCTCCTCACCTTAAGACCATATCTTTCAAACACACTCTCACCTCCATATTGGGGTGGAGCTCAACCCCTCCTGGGGCAAGTGGGGACTCTCTTCCTGAAGGTCAGCTGTAACAGCACAATGGTACCTCATGCACAGCTGTATTCAGTGTGGCTGGACTACATGGAGGTGGAGCTCATCCCCAGTGTGATGATGGCTTTGGCTCCCAGTGCCTTCAGAGCCTTCAAGCTCCACTGAGCTTTGGCTATCCCTGACAATGTACCCACAGCAGATCTACAGCTGTATGTGTCCACTCCCCGAGGAGTGGACTTCAGGCCCCTGCTTGTTTTGGACCTCAGTGAGGGCACATCCCCACATGAGAGTGTGTTCTGGGACTTCATCCCAGCTGCCCCTTGTGAGGATCACTGGAGTCTCCGATTGGATGACATCTTTGCAAACCTCCTCATCACCCAGTCACAGGATCATGAAGAGGGGTACAGCCTCAACTGGAGGAAAGGCTAGGGGCCACATATTGCAGCCCAAATACACATCACAAGGGAGTCCAGGGAGTCAGCATTCTGGAGAAAATGGCCAAAGAGGCCAAGGTTGCCTCAGATCCTATGGAGGACCTGAACTTGGGTGGTCCCAGCAACCTTGAGGAGACCAGCGAGGTGATGAAGAGCCTTTTTGAGAAGCTTTGTGTTGCTCAACTATGCCGCATGTATGATATGGGTGGTGTCAAGGTCGTGGACCAGTTCCTAACAGACTGTTTAATGACTTCCCTCCCTCTTGTGGGTCCAGGGGCAAAGTGAGGCAGACCTTTTCATGTAGTGCCACCTAGACATGACTCTCAATGTGGGGACCACACTAGATCTGGTGGAGAAGCTCATGGAGAGGCTCTCCACTGGCCAAAGTGCCCTGGCCAAACTGCTTGATTCTCCCTTGCTGTCTCAAGGGTGGCCTCAAAGATTCAGGCAGCCATGTCTGTGACTCAGCCCTTCACGGGGGTCTCCTTGGGGGCTCTCTGGAGAGCCTGTTGAGATGCCTGAAAGATGGAGAGTCCCTCATCACCAAGAAAGCACTTCTACAAACCCTCACCAGCTTGATAGGTATGGCCCTGGGGGAAGACAAGGTAGCAGAGGACTCCAAATAGGCTTCTCAAGTAATCAATGCCCTGGACCTCCATCCCAAACTGTCCACCTGTCTTCCAGGGCAAGTTCCATTGCTCTACATGGGTACCTCCCTCTTGCCCAACCTCCTTTCCAAACTTGACAAATTGTTAGATTTGGAGGTTGAGGAACCCTATCAAGCAGAGGATAACCTCCTTAGTGGAGCCAACATTTGAAGATCAGTCAGGGAGAAGGACATGTTTGAGCAAGAAAGTATCATTTATGACCTGGTGGACCAGGTCTGTAAGTACCAGTAGCTGAGAAAGAAGGTCAAGACTCACACAGAGCTTAAGAAACCTTCTGAGCCCACCACCATTGGGGGAGGCGAGCAATGCTCAAATGAGGAGCCGGAGCCCTTGCAGCCCCCCGTGCCCCAGAAGGACTTACTACAACTGACTCTGGGAGGAGCTGGTTTACCAGGGTTAGAGCCTGCTAAATCAGCTGATCACCCAATGGAGGTCTCAATGGAGGCCAAAGATGACAACATAACCATCAAATTAGTTACACCAAGTCTGGCACCTTCCACCCTCCCACTGGTACCCCTAGCAAACAGGGGTACCCTGTTGCATCAAGCGGGACTCCACACCTCCATCCCCACAGCAGAGAAGGTGGTGCAAGAGATCTTCAAATGCCCCACTGTCCCTGCCACTGGGACAAAGCATCCAGGGAGTGCCCCACCAGGTCAGCCCCCTGTCATGAAACGACAGATCTTTGGAATAGATGGGGTGAAACTGCCTCTGAAAGTTACTTCCGATACTCCCATGGAGGTATCGATTGCCACCAGCATCATGGGGGCAATGCCCTCTACCAGCATCCAGCTCATCATGCTGATCTCATTCCTCAAGGAACCCCAATCCTCCCTGTGGGGGAACCTCAGGGTCAACTCACCCAGCCACTCCCCTCAGTAGGAGGTGGCTCAGGGGTGAGGGACAATACAGAGGAGACTGAGCAGCAGGTGGAGGAAGATGAGGACGACAATCTCAAAGTGATTGAGCCTGGTGAAGAGGATGAGAAGTCTCAGGCCCATCCACCCAAGGCCTCTGAAGCTCAATCTGTGTCAGGTTGCAAGAAGAGGAAGGGGAATGAGGGGAAGGATGAGGACTACAATATCACAGGGTATCTGAAGTTGGACATCATCACCTTCCTCTGCAACCCCCGCCTCACAGAGGAGACAGACCTCACCAAGGAGGTACAGGGAACCCTCCTCAAGCTTGACCATGCTCCTTCCCTCAAGGAGATTAATGGGTTGGAACTATTTCGACTCCATGCTCCCACTCCTCTGCTGCTGCCGGGGTTGGCAGGTGCCAAAAAGGAATCCACTTGTGTGGACAGAGATGCCTTTGACATCTCCCTTCACTGGATACCAATACTGGAGAGGGAGGGCCTCTTAGGGGACAAGCATCATCCCTGGGAGAACGTGCCTCCAAAGGGGCAGTATAAACTCTGCACCTATGAGGGTCTGAGACAACATATGCCTGGAGTCTAGTCAGTGTGGAAAAAGATGAAGAAGCCTGCCCTCATCTTGTTGATCCCTGCTGTGGGGGTCCAAGTCACTAAGGAATATGGACTCAGTATATTTCAGAATGTAAAGGGGAGCCTCCAAAAGGATTCCATAGGTAAGAAACCTGACAGAAAACAATTTACCTTCTGCTCTTATTGTGGAATCAGGCATGAAAACCAGGAAACACTCTTCAATCACATCTGAGCGCACCTCAATCTACAGCTCCTCTGTGAGAGCTGTGAGCACTCTGCCTTTGTCTACACCTCAGGTATAGTCAACCACCTTGTAAAATGTGAGGCTGTCTCCATGATCCTGGGACAGGGCAAGGAGAAGGGTGGTTCTGCTGTTTACAGAAAAGTACTATGCCACCACATTGCCTCCATGAAGTGGTAGCTAGTGCACTGCTCACAGGGTTGGATTCTCAGAGTTCAACCTCTTAAGTGTTTCTCCACAGAAAATGCAACTCTTCCTCATGAGCCTCTGGAGGAGGTTCCTAAGACAGATCCTGAACTTGGAGCTCAGGTTTTACAGTGCCTTGTAGAGCCCCAGATGTGGGTTTGTCCAATTTTACTTACGCAAATGAGGAGGCTGAGCCTCCTCTGAACTACCTCAGCTGGTACTCCAGACTTCTTTTACTGAAACAGAACAGATTTTATATGTGATTTCTATTACATGTAATTGTTGGAAATAAAACATTAAAATCTAGAAAAGGCATTAGTTACTTATAAAATACCAGCTAAACTAAAACCAATCAGTCACAAATGGAACAATTAAAGTATTTATAAAAATCTGCGCCTCTTACAGGAATGAGACATTCTAGAACATTTCTGATATGCCATACCCCTGTAGAGTCAACAGAAAAATGTGAAGCCTCTATGCACAATTGTAGGCAGAGTCCCTTCCCCCTCCCCCTCCCAAAGCAGCTGCCTTGGCCAGCTTAGATGTGGGTACAATGGGTTTCAAAGTTCACAAAGGGTGGTGGCACCATAGTTTGCAGGACAGAAACACTTTGGGTAGACATGATGTAGTAATAGACCACAGGAGCCTACCCGGCAAGCACAATCTTCCTGTTTTTGGCTTACCCCCTTTGTTGCATGTCTAACAGTTAAGACATTTGGTTGTCGAGACTGTTGGTAGAGGAGATACAGAACCCCAGTGCTTGGAGGTCACCTACAATGTCTTGTAGGAGGCCTAACCCCAGCCCCGGGTATCCACAAGGTTACGCCTCCTCCTCCTTTGAGTCAGCAGAGACTGACCCAGGATCAGAGACCTCATCTTCCAACAAGTCTGGAGGACTCTCTGGAGTTTTGGGCTGCGTGAAAGCCCAAAGCTGTGTATGGAACTCACCATTCAGCCAAACATGTGGGGTCATAGCACCCCCCTGACGAGTCAACAGGGATGGTAATGCCCTCTCCAATTCAGCAGGTGCTGAGTCCACTTCCACTAAGAAGGCCCCAATGTTGGCATTCAGGATTACTGCTGCCACTACTTGTGGGTTCGAGGTATCCTGGAGATCATCCTCCCCAGGAGGAACAAGCATAAGGTGATTATGGTGGAGAGTCTGGTATTCGGCTTTGCATTTCCCAATTCTGGGACATCTGACCTTGTACACAGGCCAGTCCCCAAATTGTTCAACTACTACAAAGCCTCCTTCCTGCCACTGGTCCTTCACCTTATACTTCCCATGAACCTATCGGTCTGAACCATTACAATGTCCCCTGGATGGAGAGCAATGGCTCCTGCCTTCCTGTCATAATAGTGCTGTTGCTTGACAGCCTCATCAGAGGTGAGCTGCCTCGCCACAGCGAATGCCTCTTTCAACCTCTTCTGAGTAACTGCTCGAGCCGGGTTTTATGAGGAGGGTTGTGCACCATCCTTGGCCTCCTACCAAAGAATAGGAAGTGAGGACTGTACCCTGTTACCACCAAGCATGTTGAATTGTAAGCAAACAGCAGTTCAGGCAGGTAACAGGACCAGCAGGCTTTCTTGTCATCCTCCAACTTACTGACCATCCACATAAGTATCTGGTTCATCCTCTCCACTTGCCAATTGGTCTGAGCATGGTATGAGGATGTTCTCAGCTTCTGCACCCCATACAGCTTACAGAGGCCTTCTATCACATAACCCGTGAAGGCCAGGCCTCTATCACTGAGGAGGTAAGAAGGAGCTCCGAACAGCCCAAAATAACCATTTCCTAGCATCTCAGCAGCCATCCATGCCATTTGGTCTTTGACTACATAAGCCACAACATGTTTTGAGAAGTGATCCTACAAAACCAGGATGTTGTAGATTTCAGGTTTCTCATGGAGGCCCACAGTCTCCTCGATAGTCATGAAATCCATGTGAAGAAGTTCTCCAGGGCCACTACAAGGTAGCTTCTGGAGTTTTACAATAGGAGGTGTGCCTTCAAATTTCTTACAACGGGTGCAGCCCTTGACATACCTTTTAATATCGCAAGCCATTCCCAGCCACCAGAAACATTCCACTGCAAGGGATAGGGAGTGTTTTTGACCCTGGTGTGCAGCCTCCTGATGGCAGCCATCTAAGGCTAACCCATGGTGAGATTTGGGGACCACAAACCTCCAAACTTCGTCACCATTCACCTTCAGTCTCATCTTGAAGTAGAGGAGACCATCTTTCATAATGAGACCTTTTTTCTAAGTGAGGAATGCCTTGATTGACTTCTGGTCAGCCAAGTCGGTCAGAGCCTTCTTAAAATCCTCATGAGAGAACTGGAGGTTCCTTATAATAGCATGGAGGAAAGGATCCTCCCCCTGAGTCTGTTTCCAATCAGTGACATGTAGCATAGAGAGCCGGACAGGGTAGGCTGACAGCGTTTCTGCCACACAAGCCTGCACCAGTGGTAGCTCGTCACCAACCTTGGCCCTCTCATCAATGGGGGAATGGGTGTTGTCTAACATCACCTTCACCCCAGTTGCAGGAACCTGAATCTTCTCAATACAACTCTCCACCTCCCCCTCAAAGAGGCAGTTAGTCAGCTGAGGAAATCAGCCAATACATTGCTCTGTCCACTCTGATACTCCACGGAGAAGTTATAATTGGCCAAACTGGCCACCCAATGGTGTCCACAGGCATCCAGATGAGTGGAGGAGAAAATGTAGATCAGAGGGTTGTTGTCCGTGCAGACCACAAACTCACTCTGATTCTTACCATACTCATGGAACTGCTCAGTTACAGCCCATTTGAGGGCTAGGAGCTCCAATTTGTTGGAGTGGTACTTCCACTCAGCCTCATTTAGTGTTCAGCTAGTGAAGGCAATGGGATGGTACCTCCCATCATCTTGTTTCTGAGAGAGCACGGCACCTAAACCTTTACCTGAGGTGTCAGTCTCCAATGAAAAAGGCCTCTGGAAATCAGGAAAGGCCAACCCAGGGCCTCCACACATTTCTGTTTCAGAGTTTCAAAGGCCTTCTTATCCTTATTCTCCCCACTTGTCAGGTCATACAGAGGCACTGCTATTTTAGCAAAACCTTTGATGAAATGGTGATAGTGTCCCACCAAGCCAACAAAAGACCTAACCTCAGTGTAGGTCTTGGGTGGCACACACTCTAGAATTGAGTTGCCATTCCTGTGAGAAGGTCTCACTCCAGTCCTGCTAACATGATGAGCAAGGTCGATAATCTCTGGTTTGAAGAGCTCGCACTTGGATGGCTTCAGCTTGAGGCCATGCTCCCTGAGGCAGTCAAAGACCACTCACATCTGCTGTAGATGCTGCTTGGGTGTTTTACTCTTGCAAAATAAATGACAAACAGCTTCAAATTTGAAATGAAATTGGGTTTTATTCAACTCCAAACAAACCATACTAGATATGTTAATAAATAGTAACAGAACCATCACAACAATGGTTCCAGTCGACATACAGACACAAAAGTGTCAAGTACATGTAAAATAACTACATGTAAAACATGGCAGTAATTTAATGAAATACCTCTTGCTGCCACCAGTTTGTGCACTTAACTGCCACAATAAAATATCACAGGGAATATCACAGTGTTGCCCAAAGATATTTTAACCCCAAGCACAATCTGGTAAAAGAGTACAGGACAAATTAAGCAAGAACAAGATACAATAAAAACAGTTTGACATAAAAATATACATATAGGAAATATATAGGATGAAACAATGAAGTTAAATTAAGCACGGTATTTAGGCGATGATGGAGGGGGTGGTGGTGGTAATCTCTTGAAGTGGCACACATCATGGTCGATATTGAATGCAGAATTCTGCTAGCAAAATTTGTCCATCTTGGAAAGATCTTTTTGATCTCTACTGAATTGTTTGTTCTGAGTTTTTCTCAAATCTTTATCCTGCATTTTTAGCAAGATAGAGTCACAGTAGCGGATGGTTTTATCTATAGCTTCCCAGTAATCTCTAAATCCTTGACTGTTAAATCTCTTGTTATGTGAAGTAAAAAGATTGCCATCACAAGGGTTCCACACCTTTTTTAAAGACAAAGTCCACATATTTGAGTGGAACTGTGCTGCTTCTTCATGCCATCAATTAAATTTGTATCTTAAATCATTGTTTTCAAAGTTATCATGCATTGGTGGTTGTATCCACAATATCTGTGGGTAGTCAGGTTTGAAACTCTTGGCAGGGAGGTTTTCCTTGAAAGAATAGATACTTCTTTCATGTTCAGTCATTATATGGTTCAAAATCCATGAGTATGAACATGAAACATTTGATTGGAAACCAGGTAACAGTTTTATTAGGTCATCATCTGGTATGACAACAATAAGTCTTGGGAGCAGCAAGAACTTTGAATCTGCCTTTGTACAAATAGCTTTAGCCATCAAGTTTGACAGGCGACCAATAACACTCTTGTTGTCTGATAGAAAATTATTGAAATACCCTGAGACATCAAAATGAGCTTTTGTGTAGCTATTGTATTCAGAGCTGGCTCTAGATCTGAAGTATTGTTTGAATGACCTGCTACCAAAATCATTGCCCATGATCCAACAGCAGTTGTATGCAGACACCAATCCTGGAAGTAAATTTGTGGTTACTATGAATAGTTGAAATCATCAAAAGTGAAATATCATAAAGGTAAGAATGACAGAATAACCACATCGCTACTGTTGCATGGTGAATGTGGATCGCACATGGCTCATCCAACATGGGTATTTATTTACAGATGCAAATTAGTTGCGGTCCTAACTGTTGCGTGGTGAATGTGGGTCACATGTGTTTACAGATGCAAATTAGTTCCGGTCCTGACAGAATGCCGACATCTCATTATAAGACTCTGCCCATTTGAGCAGAAATACTAAATCATGCCCAGTCAAGCATGTAATCATGGTGATCGTCATGTTTATGGTTACATAACATCTTACATGGCTACGCGATACAAATTCACAATATGTTGAGGTAATTAAATATCTGACCATCTTCAATAGGTGTTGCTGCACCAAATGCAGGTCAAAAAGTATAGATACAGCTTTCCATATACTGGCAGTATATTATCGAAACAATTGCTTTAAAATCTCAATTTTTGAGATATCTATACACAGCATTGGACTTCCATCTGCCCATAGATTTAATTTGATCCACAGAATAACCAAATTTCTCAAGGTCACAAGTTCTACCAATTCTAAAACTGTGGACATCATATAACATGCTGTCAAGGCTTAGGTCTTCCAATAGTCTCCTGAGAGTATCTCTGAATTGCTCTGGTTTTACAGGAGATTTATCACTGAATATGAAGAATTGGTCATCATCAGAAATGAAGCCTCCTCTTCCAGCCATATAATTAGTGACCATCTTGAAAGGACAGAAATTTCTTTTATTTCTGGCAGGTATGCTAGGAGCTGAAGCTATCTCTATTTTCTGAGGTCTAGACTCTTTGCCATGGGTTTTAGAAGAATACAAGACTACTAGGATCTTCTCCTTTCTATGTCCTACATGCATATTATAGGCCTTCACACAATGTGGTCCAAGAGTGACTTCCCCAACCCTGAGCATTCCATAATATGTAAGGGAAAACAATGCCTTGTACATGATTTCTAAGTATGGTTGATTCTTGAAGGTTCTTTGAATCTCAAAAATTAACATCTCCAATAATCCTTTTTGGATAGGGAGTCTAACCTTCACTCTGTCATTTTCCAGCTTGCATCCTTTCACTAAGGAACTTAATAGGGCACTTTTTATCATCCCATGCATACCCATCCTGCCTAAGAATATGCTTTATAGCACTAAAGTATGATTTAAGTGTTGAAGATTGCACTCCTCTATCTACTAGATATGCACCAAATAAAGCAGTCTTCTCTTCCCAAGAAAAACAGTGATGACCTTTGCCTTTTGTGTCTAAGCTGATTACAAATTTATTCAAGTGTCTCCAAACACTAAGGTAGTTAGCAGTTGTAGAATCTCTAGTTTGTTTATTTTGGAGTCTTTCCAAGATGTTGTGCACATACTCAAATGAGATTTTCGAGGATTGGGATGACTTTGAAGATTCACTATCACTAAACTTACAAACTCTCCTCTGACCTACAAGTGAATAATTACAATAATTTAGTGCTTTTTCCAGATGCTTTCAACAGGCCATATAGCTGATGGTATTTCAGTGGGATGTTCTTCAATTAACTTTCCTTGTTTTTTACACTGTTCTTTGAAGTAGGCCAACTTATTTCTTGAGAGACTATCAGCCAACACATTTTTTACCCCTTTGACATGCCTAGCAAAAATTCTGATGTTCTCAGTTAGACCTTTCAAAACTATCATTCTCAATAGCACCATACAATTTTTACATGATGTAGTAAACAGGTTGATCATGTCAACCACACTTTGATTGTCACAGAATAGGATGACCTTTTTGTTCTTGAACTGATGGATCCATGTCAAAATTGCAGCGGTTACTGCATATAGTTCTAAGTATTCAATGCTAGGTTTTTCTTGTCTTATGAAACTTAGATTCCATAATTTGAACATCCAGGCTGATCCACACAATGCTCCCATGCCTATTTTACCGCTAGCATCACTGTACATGTCTATTTTATCTGCCACTAGAACCTTTGAAAAATCCAAAAATGGTCTAGAGAAAACAGCTGGATGTTTTAAGAAACTCAACCACATTTCCAAATCTCCCCTCATTTCAGCATTTACTGTGATATAGTGGTGAGGTTTTAGCTTGTCATTAGCGGTATAGACATATAACCTCCTAGTGAAAGCTCTGCCAGGGATCACACATCAGCCCAGAAAATTCAAAAAGCCACAAACTTTTTGTAGTTGGTTCAATGTCACCTTACCACTTTTCTTCTGTAAAATGCTGTCAATTAGACAAACAGCTTTATGAACTTTGTCAATTGGTACACACACACACTGGTTGATAGTGTCTATAAGTAACCCTAAAAAGGTTAACTTGGTTGAGGCCCAAAAAGTTTTCTCCAGTGATACAGGGAATGAAATCTCTTCACAGACTTGTAAAACGGTCTTGACCTGGTTATTGCACAGAAACTTTAATAGTGCAGCAAATAGGAAGTCATCCAAATAGTTCACCAGTGTGGCTTTTGTTCTCCATTGAACTATGTGTTTTATAGCATTGCTAAATCTCTGGAAATGTGAACAGGAAATTAATGCCCCAAATGGGGCCCCAATTTATCCACAAAATAGTAAGTTTTCCCATCTAGTGGTTATGTAGCTTTCATTACCAAAAATTTCCAATGTACCTTTTTGATTCCTAAATTCCTGAATGCTGATTTCATATCAGACTTTGTAATTTTGCAGCCTTTGCCAGCTTTAATACACATCTGGATGGCTTCATTGAAATCCAGATACTGTACAGAGCAAATATGTTCAGGTGTATTCTCATTCACAGAGACTCCTTTTCCCCTAGGATAAGATAGGTGGAAAATCAACCTGGTTTCCTTACCTCCATCTTTGGGGACTAAACCAATAGGTGACTGAATATAATTGTCAAATGGAATGTTATTGAATGGACCTGCATATCTGCACTCCTTGACCTCTTTCATCACCTTATTCCATAGTGTTGTAGGGTCTCCCACTTCCCTAAACTTGAGATTGGGAGACTGCAGTTTGACATTCTGGTTTCCCTCATACCCAATGCTAAAGCCATTTGAAAAACCATCCAGTAAGAATTTGGTTTCACCCTCATCATACTCTGAGTCTAACAGTAATTTCCTTAGGACATCCACATTAAGAGGTGTTTTTATGGTCTCCAAGTCAAAGTTTTCATAATATAATTTCAGATAACAAAGCAGTTATAACAATTAGTTATAAACAAACAGTTAACATCATATAAGATTTGAACATAAGTTGATTATTTTTTATCTGTCTTGGGACTGTATGATCCTCTACCATTTGAAAGAGACTTCTTTTGTTTCCCTTGTCTTTTCCTACAGTTGTGGAACCCATGGTTCCACCCAGTGCAGTAAGTGCATCAATGATCATAATTACACTCAGAACCCGATTTTTAGCAGAGCTGTTGTAAACAGCTTTGCTCTTTAAATGGGAAATATTTTTTGGTGAAATCTCATGATTTCTC
>JBCAUG010458774.1:0-15639 GCA_038406175.1 Haplosyllis leylae
CTTCCGGTACGCGCCAAAAAAATGTCCGACACGCGAAATAAAACCATGACCTTGACCATGACTCAATAACCATGACTCAAACCCAAACACATAGGCGGGTACGTCTCCATTCTGACCGTATGTAATTTACTAATCTTGCAAACTTATATTTAAAGGTGAAAGAAAAATCTTTAAATTTCCATTATCCACCATAGAAAATGTAGGATATCTTTGTGGACGTTTACCTGGGAATTTACATGTCTATTTTGTCGGAGACAACATTTAGAATGGGAACTTGTGTTCTGTATTGCTATTATTATTTTTTAATTTGCAGGGAAGTCACCGTTCGGGTTTGCGGATGAAGCAAACTTGCTGGAGGACGGGTCGCTGGACCAGACAGTGCCGAACATGAGCTCTCCGTCCCGGGGATCTCCTAACTCACAGTCAGGCCTTGAGCGCATCGAGAGATTCTCCAGGAAAGTCTTCGTGGG
Source organism: Haplosyllis leylae (assembly GCA_038406175.1). NCBI lineage: Eukaryota > Metazoa > Annelida > Polychaeta > Phyllodocida > Syllidae > Haplosyllis > Haplosyllis leylae. The sequence continues at coordinate 471 of JBCAUG010458774.1, forward strand.
TGGATTACCACCTGATATAGATGAAGGTAGACATTCCACAATATATTTATTTCTGGAAAGCAAGAAAACTGAATGTGATGAAAATGCAATCGCCTAAACTGGACGGTGTGTTTCGTTTGAATGTTAGAACCTTTGTGACCAAGTATCACAGTCAAGCAGTCAATCATGGGACAATAACAGAGTTGTTACATGGTGAGCCCTTGACTGAACTACTTGGTCGCAATGTGGTTTTAGGCTGAAAAACGTCAGATGTGCAACAAAAAACGTCTGAGGTGCTAACCATGACTTGACCATGACTCGGTAACCACGACTGAAACTCATCTCTGGTCATGTGATCAGATGATGTAACAGCTACTCAGGTGCAGAGGTACATCTACAGAAAATGTTTTGAAAAAGAAAAATTGTTTATGATATTTGTTGTAATTCCTGTGAAATAGTTCAAATATACCAAACTCACGCATTTTGACTTTACCTATATTACTGACTTACTTCCATCTCGCCTGTAGCAGTTAGTACGCGGGTCATAATGAGCTCTCTGTGTTTCAATTTTCTATTTGTTACCGCCCGCGTACGTAGTACGAGGGAGGGTAATAGTTTTACACCTGCCAACCACTGTGGCCTTATTGCTACTTGCTCAGAATTGTCAGGTGCCAGGTTGGCCTTTTTGCTACTTGATCAGACTTGTCAAGCAGGCGGGCGGTATGCCTCTTGCGTTTTCACGCAGGAGGACTTTCTTGTTTTCAAGTAATTTTCAGTATGTACATCCCAATTTGGGGAGGCGAGGTCGGGTGGAGGATGCCTTTTCTGAAACTTGTTTCCGAGTCCGAAAAACATAAGTTCCGATTTCACCACTTGGGGGATTAGTGGGTGGTGTCGGTTGTGGTTCATTCACACTGTGCGTTTTTTTTGATTGCGACTGCGATTCCTCTTCTTGCATCAAATGGGTTGTACAGGACTCAATGGAAGTGTTCACATAAGCAAAAGCAAATTGCAGTCGCAAATCGCACTGGGTGAACGGGCCTTTTGGGTGCCTTTTCTGAAAATTGTTCTTGAACCTAAAAACCCCAAACTACGAATGAATTTCGCTGTGTGTAGGAGAGGGAGACGGAGTGGTGGTGTTTTCTGTGAGACATCTGGTGCCATGTGGTTGGAGGTCATTTGTACCAATTTTGATATTTTCTCCCCCCCCCCTCCCCCAGTCAGTTGTGGGTGTGTGCCTCACAGATAGGCTCCTTTGCGGACACTAATCATCTTCAATTTATTCAGTAGTGTCATGCAGTCTGATACGCACTGATAATTTCCCAAAGCTAAGCATTACTGTACGGAGGGTGAGTTCAGTTTCGATGGGATCCAAAACGCTGACCTGATAAAGGCGGAACATGAAGGGGTTAGCGTCCTATATGACGTCTCACAAAAGCAGCGTCCATTAGTGCTGAAGACGCAGCCCTCGACTTGGGGATAAATTCAGCCTCACAGAGATTTACTTGAAATTAAACGTGTGAAATAAGTTCCGTTTGGCGATATTACATCAGATACCTAAATCAGACATGTTTTTCTTTCTTGAAAGAAAAGAAGTAAAACAACTTCTGATAGTAGACATTGAGAAATAGGATATTGCAAACTAGTTGTACATATATTTTTTAACATTATGTTTGGATATAAAATCTGTTCGAACTGTCTCGACGATCAGATATAGATGTCCCTTTTCTGATCGTAAATATCGGCGTTATGTGCGTAAAATGACGAGGCAATGACCAACAAGTGGCCAGCAGGTGTCGCACTGAGAGGTGACTCTGAGGAACGCATCGCATACAGGCAGATTGGGATCAACCCTGCCTTTGGCAAGGGAGGCATCACCTGAAATCCAAGGCAGGGACATCAGTGCCGACAAAAGAATGTCATCATTATTTTGGCTTGGGTTGGCAGATAGGCATATTCCCTTTTCTTGTTTTCAGTTTTTCGACAAAAGCCCTGTCGCAGTGCTTGGTACCGCAACATTTTCAGAGATTTCTTCAAACAGCCCTCATGCATGGAAGAAAGGTATATTTAATGAAGAGGGGATAAAGACATCTAACATCTACACACAAAAAAAATGCCGAAGAAAAATGCTTTTTAGTCCGTATTTGAAAGATATAGAGAAACTTGTATGAAGAATGAATCACATATGATTGTATAATCAAGAAAGTTTGGAACTATGAGAAAAAAATAAGAAAAGAATAAAAGACAGACGCAAGTTTTACCAAAAGAAATAGTCCAACTCGAAGTTGCAAGTCGAAAGTGAAAGAAGATGGAAAATTCCAAGGGAGAAAAAAAAAGGAATAGATAGGATACATAATAATCCAGGGAAGGGTGTCCGTTACTCTTCTCAAATTAAGTGAAAATAACTGAAAGTTTTTGTCTGGAATCAAAAGATTAGGTGGACCTCTTGGTTAAAAACTAACCATGACCCTTTTTTACACGGGTAACAACGCAGCGTCCAAAGCGCAACGCTGTCATGTCTTGATTGCTGTGAACTGGGTCCCGCTTACAACGAGTTCGCTTAAAACGAGCAGATTTCTTTACGTTAGAATCATGGACAGCAATGTTGAATGTACGGTTGCGACGAGCGCCCACGTGCATCAAGCGGGTTATTTTGCATTTGTTTGCTGGTGCAACTGTTGCGAATGAGAAAAAGATTGTGGGCGAGCATTTGGTCACGTTAACCCAGTATCTTTGTATCTCAGTCCATTTGTCAAGCAGCTTACAAATCTTTTCAATATACTGGCCGTCAATATATTGTTCAAAATTCTTTCGTCTTGGAAATTTTAATAGCTGTCAGTTTTAAACGACCGTTTCATCTGCTTCCATTTAAATCTCACACACACATGGCCTTATATGGTGGTTTACAGAGCAGATTTTGACTCCAACCGAATTCCGAAACACTTGACCGCAATCCTGATGTGATAGCGAAAAGAAATCCTTAAAACGAACTGATGACCAGAGAACTTTATCACTCTTACACAAGGCGCTAATCTATTCAGTCTACTTTTTGACTTGTTAGGTGCCACAGTCGAATATTTTCCGACAGAAACGTTGTTATCGTAGACGAAATATTCTCAAGTTAGAAATATCTAACGCATTTCATACATTGCGAAAACATCCGACTCTTTTAATGGCGACATTGTTTCTTGTTCATCTCTCGTAAAGGATATAACATTACAAATATGTCCAAAAGGAAGATATCATAGAGCATGATATACAGACGGGTCCGAGACTGAAACAGAATAATACATCATCTTGATCTTCAAACTTTGCTTTGATGTCACTTTTTCAAATCAAATTCTAAGGATCCGTTCACATAGCTCACACGATTCCGTCGCAGTCACCGTAGCAAACGTGATGGTAATGGCCAAATGGGTATGCAACACATCACAGTGCCCATGTAAAAGATGAAAGGTGCCGCCCGCCAACATTACGATGACGCCGACGGAGCCGTTCGGTGTGAACAGGCCTATAGTGATAACATACATCGCTAAGAATGGGTACTATAAGAAACTGAATGGATTGACCGGATTTAGCTGAGATACTAACAGTGCTTGAAAACGTAAGTGGTTACAGTGGCTCTGCAGCCATGTCGACCGTCGAGAAGTTGGCAGGTGTTACACCAGAGGTTAGTCTGAGGATCACACAGGTGGGAAAGCACACAAGCAAGGGATCCACCCTGCCTTTGAAACCCAGGGTAGACGTCCGAGATAGGGGTACCAGTTGCCCCACAAAAAAGAACTATTGTCCTCGACATGCTGAAAAAGGTGTGGATTTTAAGCTAAGTAGTGAGTGTTTAACAGGTGGGTCGTTCTTGTTAAAAGTGCGAACTTAGAACTGTACTTCCCGTGTTTGTTGAGATCAGAAAGCAGAAGGTAGAACTTGTGGCAAGGAGCAAATTCTGTGACGTCAGGTGTCACAACAGAAGAAATAAACGTCCGCTAATGCGTAACGTTAGTGACGTCAGGTGTCACAACAGAAGAAATAAACGTCCGCGAATGCGTAACGTTTGTGACGTCAGGTGTCACAACAGAAGAAATAAACGTCCGCGAATGCGTAACGTCTGTGACGTCAGGTGTCACAACAGAAGAAATAAACGTCCGCGAATGCGTAACGTTTGTGTGGGAGTATTACAAATGAGGGACATTTAGTTACACGTTTCACAGAGAAACGTGAACTTCAACATGAAATTTTCCTGTTTACAGTGTACAAAATTTCACACCTACAATTACGTTCGTAAGGTGAGTTTTAGGGAGGTTCAGTTGTATATCACCATTTACGTTCGTAAGGTAATTTTAGGGAGGTTCAGTTGTACATCACCATTTACGTTCGTAAGGTGAGTTTAGGGATGTTCAGCTGTACATCACCATTTATGTTTGTAAGGTGAGTTTAGGTAGGTTCAGCTGTACCTCACTATGTTTTTCGAGAAAGTTCACATTGCAGAAGGTGTAATTTTATAATTACTCGCGACGGAAAAGTACACGGGTAACGTATGCATCACTAGGAAGATTTAGGTGTACGCCATGGGTGTGGTTCCATTGAATATTCTGTTTTTGCGTTTTAATCACCTTGACTCGAACGTTATACTTTGATTTTGACGGAAACGTCAAACCGTTACGTGGGAACAACGGTTTGTTTGTGTGAACAACGCAATAAATTCCGCCTCAAAATGACGTTTTGTGCACATTTCTCAGCTGTGCTGGGGAAGTTTGATTCAATATGTCGAACAAAATTATACTCAATGCAGACTATGTAGATCATTCAGCACATGTGGCACGTGAGTTTGAAACTGCATTTCGTGGATGTTGTTACTGGAATTGTCTGTCTGCCCGTCAACTGTTCGGAACAAAAAACCTCGTAGCTTGATGAGGTCAGACTTTAGTTTCTTGTTGACGTTTTCACGCAACCAAGACAAATGATTTTTTCAAGCAAAAATTGAAATTTAGTTTTCGTGACTCTGAATTAGAAAGACACCACGTTTAACAGTGTGCTGAGGTGTACAGGACCTATTTTTGTTTGATTGAGCTCAAAAGTGACCCGATGTGGCGTGAAGTAAGTTAGTTCAATTGAACATTAGATCAATAAGGTCATGTGATATATCTCTAAAAATAGAGCCGAATATAGAACGCAAATGTTTTGAAGATAAAAGCGCCCCCATCGTCACTTCGTAACGTCAGTCAGAGGAACGTCCACAATCAGAACGTCAGAAAGTCAACGTAATACCCATACGCTGTTGTTAAGGTTGGAAGGTCAATATAGAAACCAGGGCAACCTGAAATATATACGTTACGCGGTGATGAGGGGCTGGACACACATAGGCAGTGTCGTTTTCGTTGAAGTCTTGCGCAGGTCAGAATGTTTTAATTACCGGTACCTGTTTTGAGGGAACAGCGGTATGCATGGCAAGAGGTCCAAATATGAAGGGCCTTCGTAGTCCTTTAGTCATTCTTTTAGTTTTCCTTTCTGTAGTCTCTGAACCTACTTGTTGCTGGTTAATTGGTTGTTTATCGGTAACGTCATTTTAGGTCACAACGTCATTTTTGTTTTGTTTTCTATTTTGCAATTTGTTTTAGTCAATGTTGGTACAAGCGTCACCAGTTTCATTATGCACGACCATGGTTGTCCATGAAATTGCCTTTTGTCTGGTCAGAGTTGCAATTGAGGGGAGTTGGAGAGCTGTAGTTATTTCTACTCACTTGGGACTTGGCCTTGTGAACTAGTGAGCAGAGTTTTTGTCAACATGCCGGTACTATTGCATGTACATTTTAAATGCCGCTTGTTTTCCAATGCTGTAAAAAAAACCCAAAAAAACAAGAGAAATGTCGCGCATATTCGGTCCTGAGTTCGATTCCCAACAATGCTTCAGTGTGCAAGTATGCGGATCAAAAAGGATCGGCTGCAGTGCTGACCAACAAGAGGTCAGCAGGTGTTGCACCGGAGATGAATCTAAGGAATGCATTGCATGCAGGCGAGAAAGGACACAAGGGAGGGGTCTACCTTGGCTTTGAGACCCAGGGAAGACGTCAGCAGAAGTCCAAATCAGGAGTATCAGTGGCCCCACAAATAAAGGGGTTGTGGATTTCTTCCAACATCTGTATGCGGAAAAATGAAGTCGGTCCGTGACTCCACCAAAAGTTTGTAAAAATAATGAGAAATGTCGTTTGACATTAAATTAATGGTAGAAATACATGACTTAGGAGAACCTGATTCAGTCCAGATTTGTCCTTTCACTTACACCGTAGAGCTCGTATTGTACAGTTACAATAAATGTCGTGCTGAGCTCTCATCGTAATGAGACCTTGTATCATATCGTCTGTCGCTATACGTATCGTTATGCCGAACTCTAATGTAAAACCACAGACCTCATAGTAGAGTTTCTAATAATACATAAGTTGACAAATTTGGCAATTTAACCCCCCCCCGAACGTAGTACGAGGGTAGGTAATGTTTTCAGTCGTGTCTGTCCTGTTCACAGGATCTAGGGGGAGGAGGGGGAGGCGGGTCCCCGATTTCTCGTCTTCTCGTCCTGTCGTCTGCGGTTACACGCGTCACACCCGGGATTCCAGAGTCCTTACTGACTGATTGTCGTCTGCGGTTACACGTATCACACCTGGTATTCCAATGTCCTTACTGACTGATTGTCGTCTGCAGTTACACGTATCACACGTGGTATTCCAGAGTCCTTACTGACTGATTGTCATCCCGGTTACACATGTCACTCCCAGTATTCCAGAGTCCTTACAGACTGATTGTCATTCCGGTTACATACATCACACCCGGTATTCCAGAGTCCTTACTGACTGTCATTCCAGTTACACGCATCACACCCAGTATTACAGAGTCCTTACTGACTGATTGTCATCTCGGTTACATGCATCACACCCAGTATTCCAGAGTCCTTACTGACTGATTGGTCTTCTTTTGTTGCATACTGACTTTGGAAATAGTCCACAAACATCGGGAAAACAGTGTGCAATAACATGTTAACACGCATTGCACACACTGTTATGACTTCATGAGCAGCAAATGCTGTAGATATTAACATGGTATTGTTCGCAGTTGCGCTGATGTTTGTGGATTTCTTCAGAAAACTACAGGAGAGAACAATCAGTGAAGTTGCCCGAATCCTGGGTGTGCGTATAACCGTGTTGGACTCTCAGCGACAGACTGTGAGGTCAGTAGACTCGGCTCTGCCCACGAGTCCACGATTCTCTTTCAAACCGGGCTGAATGCTGCTTTTGTTAAGGCGCTTTCACTCCATTCGTCTTCACTTACGTGCGGAGGAAAGATATCGTGTAGAGAGACTGTTTAGAATAATGGACCTCGGTATAATGGGCTGAGGTCATTGGAGTTTTTCCTAAACGGAACAGAACTTCTAATGAAATCAGCGAATGGATAAATCACTGAAGCAGGAATTGGGTTCAATTTAAAGATTCTTTGTGTTAGTAGTGTCTTCTTGGCGCCGTGGTAACATGCTGGTCTGTTAAACACGAGAGAGCAGATTCAAATGCTCTTTTTTCACAAAAAAATTCTACAAATTCTGTAGATTCTTTGGAATTCATTAAGGGAAAACTCGATTTAATCTTCTTTCGTTGTGGACTTATGTGGTGCTCGGAATAGCCATATTATTCTGTCAAATTAAGAACATTTTAATAAAGGAAAAAGGAAAATTTTGATGACAAAGATGTATAGGTTTACTCATTAACAATCTGCACCTAATTTTGAAGTCTTTTGTCGGTGATTGTTTATTTCCGGGGCTTATTCTTCGTTTTTTTTTGCAGAAAGAGTGCTTGTTATATCTAGACATATGACATGTGCAATGAATCAATCATCCAGCACTGAATATTCTGATTATTAGTGTCTCGACAAAGTCATCTTAATGATTGAATCCCCGAGGAGGAAGTTTCTCAGCCTTTCTCATCAAGATTAGGAGAATGGACACCCCCCAGGTCCTACTGAAGCAAAAAGGCCGAAAAGACTTGACTCCGTGTTCAGACATCTTCGAAAAGGCTAAACCGAACAGTTCCAGTTCTCTGGAGGCAACAAGCGGTCTCTGAGCATTACGTTCTTGTGCCATTTAGGCGTTACAGTAGTGCGCAGGTCAAACCGCTTATGGTGGCGCAGTACTCAATGCTATTTAATACTGAAATCTTTTTGTTAATCTAGATAAAAAGAGGGTACAACAGGCTTCCACTTCCAAATTAACATTTATTTGGGACAGTTAATTCGGAGTTGTGGTATCACAACTGGGAATTAACAATCCAAATTAACATTAATTTGGGTGATCTAGATCTATGTACTTGTATGTAATAAGCATAAAATTCTGACATAGTCCTGAAGGAAATTAACTAATTAGCAATGCTGGAGCAAATTATATCGTTAATTGTGTGAAAATGTCAGAATTTTGTTAGCTAATACTTTTAAGTAGCAGTTAGTGGAGTAAAACGCTTGTGTTTTTGTTGCACATAGTTCATTGCTGATCGCTTTGCTTTTGTGTCGTTTCACAATAGTAACATTTGTGTTAAATATCCGGCACCTGGGCGTTCGAGTTTTTCAGTTTGATCCACAAAATCGAGCACTTTTCAAGGTCATCTCCGGCAGCATCTGTTCCGTCCATCGTGACGCAAGTTTGCCTGTCCTTGACATTTGGAGGTGTGTGGAAACACAACAGTTCTGAGTTTGAGTTTTGGGTTTCCGTTTCCGTTTGAGATAGTCATAGTTTAAAGTTTAACCGAAGTCGGTTGAAATAGTAAAAGTTATATTTTATTTCCAAAGCAATGTAGGACACCAAAAAATGGATCAATTTATGTTAATGTTCTAAATTTATCATATTCACTCCAAGTTTTTGTACTGTGTAAATTAAGGGGTAAAAGATTAATTGCTTTGACGAAGAAAAAAAATTTCACACACATAGTTATTTTATCGTCTTTCTCTTAAAACCTGAAACCATAACTCACCGCTCAGATACAGAATTTTTTTTTTGCCAAAAAGCCAAAAAAATGTCCATGCATCATAGGAGGGTTCAGACTGGGATAACTTTCCGACGCCATCAGTTTTTCGCCAAAAGCCAGGAACCTTTCATTTATTATGTAGACTGCGAAGAATTGAAGTCTTATCTGTGCGCATACTCTAATTCTCTCGTGTTTTACCGTATTGAGATTTGATGTCCTTGAGATTACGTTTCGCTTTGTAATCGAGTTTTTCATGATAAGATCACATTTACATTTTAAGCTTGAATTTACGTGAAGAAGTTCAAACTTTTTTTAAAAAATTGCCTCCAGTAGGATTTGAACTCACAACACTGACCACCAGTGGATCTAAGGTTGAATGCCAAATTGGTCACAGAGGCCTGTACTACTTGGCAGACCTTTAACTGAAGTTTGTTTCATGCACCATTTCACAGTTGAAAATCATTAAGGCATGTCTGATGCAAATTCTGTCTTAAAATGTGAAATTTGATCTTATTGTGAAAAACTCGAATGTAATAGGAGAATTACGTAGACGGAAATCTATTCGACATCCAATTTGGGTGGTAAGAGACAGAAACTCATTGCGCATCAGTTTTTGATTCTGTCAATATCTTGTGCCCCCCCCCCCCCTATTCACTGAATTTTAGAAAAAAAAGGTACAACTAATAAAAAGTCACAATATTGTGCCTCCTTACAATTTTATAAATTGCTACGATTGCGTAATAAAACCCCCCATCCCATCCCAGGAGGTGCGAAATTTGAACCCTTTCTTGTCATTCCATGTATTTAGGATCCGATTAGCCCATTTTTCATTTCTTGACGTTTTCAGGAGAAATTGGCCAAATGAATGATTGGCTCTGGCGTCTTATGTTGGCGTCGATCCGTCTGATAATTCCTGCATTCCTGGATCCGCCTATTTCTGCGGATTTATTAACGATTTATTTTTGTTCAAGTCTTTGTTACGGATTTATTTTTTCTCCTGAAGCTGTTTAATTGTTTGGGGATTGTTTGACCTTAAACTGGGCGAATTCCCAACTTAAAGGTCTTTTTTCCCAGATTCTAAATCAATGAATTTGTAATATATAGATTTAAGTTTATCAATCAATAATGACGTCACGTAATCGCTCAGGTGTTTAACTGATTTTCCATTGATCACCTGAGATAACCTCGCTCAGCCAATCAGAACCCTCGACGCATGGCAGTATGTTACTGCTTCAGCCTTGTATGTTGTATGTAGTAAGGACATGACTCGGATGGAAGCCGACATTGCTCGGTTGTGCGTGAGAAGAGTCGCATTCCCAAGATTCTTAAAGGGAGAAAATACTGTTTATTTTTGGAAGAAGAAAGGTTGGTGCTGGCAGAATGTCTCGTTTGTGTCTCTTTTTCTCGGCGGTTACCTTATAAACAGAAAGTATCCAGTGTACATGCGCTGAGGATCAGCTTCTTTCAAACACAATGGTGATGTTGAATTGGGCTTCACTTTATTGACGCTTCACAGCCGATGTTAAAAGACCATCTCGCTCCTTTCGAAATATAGTATAACAAAACAACTACAGGATTGTGGATGTTCCTCGTTGTAACATAACTCATTCGAAGTGTACTGCATTATTAATTTAACATTATTTTATTTATCTCTGCAGTGCCAGGGATAGAAACAAAGAGGAAGTGGCACACCGGAAGTGAAAACCGGAACTAGAAAACCGGAAGTAAAAACCGGATTAGGATACCGGAAGTGAGAAGACGGAAGTAACATGCCTCATGGAGCTATTCCGTTTCCGTTCGGAGATTGTCGCATCTGTAACGACAAAGCGACGGGAGTTCATTATGGCGTAGCGACATGTGAGGGTTGCAAGGTAAGCTAAATAATCTACTTAATTTCATGGCGTAGGGACGGTGGGATGAAAGGTTCGTCAAAAAAATTACTGAAAGTATTGCACCTGGACATATCAAGATAGCACAATACACGTGAGGGGTATATGTTTAATCCATGGCGTAGTGAGGTGTAGAAGAGTGTTTAATCCAAGCCGTAGTGAGGCACAAAGGAGGTGTGAAAAATATTTTTTATCCATGGTGTTATGAGACGGCGCAGTGATATTTGGTGCACTAGATATAGCGAAATCTGGGGCAAGAAAGAAATAGTGATATTTGGTGCAAGAGATGCAGTGATATTTGGTACATTAGATGCAGTGATATTTGGTGCAAGAGATGCAGTGATATTTGGTACATTAGATGCAGTGATATTTGGTGCAGGAGATGCAGTGATATTTGGTACAAGAGATGCAGTGATATTTGGTGCAAGAGATGCGGTGATATTTGGTGCAAGAGATGCGGTGATATTTGGTGCAAGAGATGCGGTGATATTTGGTACAAGAGATGCAGTGATATTTGGTGCAAGAGATGCGGTGATATTTGGTGCAAGAGATGCAGTGATATTTGGTACATTAGATGCAGTGATGAAGTGATAAATTAGTGTTAGACAAGCAGAGATATATTCTGAAAAGGAGCTTGAGAATATTATGACACCAGTCTTCCTTTTTACAAGTCAAGCATTACGTTTTTCCTCGGTTTCAAATTGATGTTGCCATTTGCTTCACATTTTGGTCATTTTGACCGGAAGTGTGTGCGCTTGAAGAGGTCTTCACAAACCAGTGTTTCACGTGATATTACGTAATTTTGACCGGAAGTGTGTGCACTTGATGAGGTCTTCACCTACCGTAATATTACGTATTTCTAGGTCAATTGTAGGAGATAACGTTTTGGGTCCTTTTGTTTGTTGTGAGGTATTCTTTAGAGACTGTAAATCTAATTGTTAAGCCTCTGATATCTGCTTTGATTACCTCAACCTTGACAAGTTTAGTAGCAGTCAGTTGAACAGTCTTTTGGTTTCAAAACGTCTTGTGAAATGTTCGGCAACTATCCCCAGAAAATTTATTGAAACGAACGAGAATCTCGATTTACTCAGATTAAGGAAGATGCAGTTATTATTATCAATCAATTATTATCAATTATCAATTGTTCTTTGTCGAAATTTATATTTTGACCAATCTTTAGGTGAAACGTAGTCTCTCCCAAAAAATAAACAATACAACTGGTGTCCATTGATGCAAGATCATTTTGTCACCAACACAGAGATTGTCTGTACATAGACTTAGCTGTTTGTTTACTGTTGTAAAGAACAGCTTTTAAGCTTCAGTCACTTTTAATCCTGAGATTTATCTTATTTAATGGGACTGGTTTTTTACATGTAAAATTTGTGTTCATATTTAATGTTTTCTGATATTGTTACTGGTTGGTCAGATTTGTTTACTTCTCTCAACCTAAGTTTTTAGACGCCGATGAAACGCTGTCCCCTATTCTTTCCTGGTGTCGCCATTGTTAGGTAGACGTTTAGTCTTAAGCTTAGTTAACTTGAATGTAAAGCGTAGCATGAATGGTATTTCAGGGTGTGGGGATTTTTGTAGTTTCGAATGAAGAATATTAGCTAACATTTCGTTAGGGTTGATTTACAGCGATCGAAAGCGCGAACGGGAAAGCGAAAATTTTCTTTGATGACTACCGCGAGTCGATATAAACAGCACCTCAGCTTTCCTTAAGAAGCGATGTCGGTTTCGCTTCTTGTGATGTACTTTTAGTGCAAATAATCAATTCGTTCTTTAGGGTTTGTTCACACTAAACCATCGGAAAAACGAATGCGAAACATTTCTTTGATGTTTGCCACCACTAATCGAAAAATATACTCGATTCGATTCGAAACCCGTTTCTAAGTGATGTCGATTTTTCGCAGTCGCAGTCGCGTGATGTGAACTACGCCTTATATGCGCAGAATTAATCGTGTATTGAAGATGTTTTTTTAATCTTGCACTGAAACTAGTGACACAGCTTGGAAGAGCAAGCACAATACGTGATCTGCAGATAACGTGCGAAATGTTAGTCGATCAACATTTCAGTATTACTAGAGCACAAACTAATTTTATACCAAGAAACACCGTGCCAGTTGAAGATGGACGTATTTAGTGGTGTTTTTGTGTGGGGGGGGTCCCCATTAAAGTACACAACATGAAGAATAACGCCCCCCATTATGGGAGTCGGGGATCCGTGGCCACCACTGACATCGGCTTTAAAAGGATTTGACGTTTTGTTGATAAACGTTTCCTTTGACCGTTTTGTTGATAAACGTTTCTTTTGACCGTTTTGTTGATAAACGTTTCTTTTGACCGTTTAATAAATTCATAATCATCAGCAATTAATTTTGTAAATCATGATACACGAACACTTTTTTAATAAAAAAGTTAAAGATTCCTCGTCTCATGTTTTCATTGTATTAATCATGGCGCGTTCACACTGCACGGAACCAGGACAGGGACAGGGACCAGGAAAAAATGGGTTTGTATATATTATACAGAACTGTCCATACTGTACCAGGACCTGAAATGAGACCAGAGCCATTGTCTCCTATTGTGCCAGTTCCATTCCCGGTCCCTGTCCCGGTCCCAGTTCCATGCAGTGTGAACGCACCATTAGTCCTTAGCTGACGCCTCGGACACAGTTCATTCATTGAAAACTTTCATCGTCGGTCTTAAATTACCAGTTATTCAACGTTTACGACTATTTTGATTTCTTGTGATCCAAGTTTTCCAAACGACAAAGTTAACATAGTCGGACATTGATGCACAATCAATAAGAATACGCAAGGAGTATTTCTCTTGCCATTTTGCTCATTTTTATGACATGAACACAAACAATTGATTGGAGTTTACGCTGGAAGTAGTGGTACCGTAACCGCGTTCCGTGACACGATGATGACGTCATGTGAACCTGACATTCGTTAGATGTTCTGTGTGTCTGTGTTGAACCGAAACGAATCCGACATCTTCACATCTGGTTTAATCGCACAAACGCGATGAAATGTCAGCTCTTTATCACCGAATATACGGCTTTAAATTTCCAATTATAAGTATTTGTACACTCTTTTGAACAAGCTGTTTGTGCAGAAAAAATTTAATTTTCCGTTTAAGTGCTGAAAAGAACGATTTCATTGAGATTTCATGACACAGCCTCGAAATCAGGATTTCTGAGGGGTTTTTTTTCCAAAAACGCATGAAGGTCTGAAGGTCCGTGCATTCTTAACGAAATTTAGCCGCTCAGCAAAATTCGACGTGAAATCATTTAGTAATGGAGAATAGAAATTCTTCTTGATATATTTAGCCCATTAGCACAATGCTAAAATTTCACGGTGACTTTCACGGGATGTTTAACGGGCTGTTCTGTACGATGTCAGGAATATTTCGGCGCCCTCTGGAGGTTTAGCACCCGCCTAGGCAAGGTTCTAATTTCACGGTCAAGTCATTCTTTCGTTCGAATTCTTCGCGTTTTATAAACATATTTAAGTTAGTAGGAGAAAAAATTAATGAGAAATTAAGCAAGCAGCTGATTCATTGATTGGTATCAGTCCGCGAGAATGTCATAAAATATCAGTCATCAGAATGTTACGATGAGAACAGTTCAATTCAGTCAATCAGCAGAAGGTTTCGATCAGGATAGTTCAGGATAGATTTAAATCTGTAACACAGCGCGACACGACTTCCTTCTTGTCTGGTCCTTCCTACGGAAAGAAAGGGGCGTCCTTCCTGACAGGACAGGGACTCCTTCCCCTCTGTGGACAGAATCGCATTCACATACCTGCCACCTGAGTGATATTGAGGGATATATACCGGAGTTCAAGAAAAAACATACTAGATTTTGCTTTGTCTTAATTTGAAGTTTGGCTTAATTTGGTTTAGGACTATTCTTCAAAACAGTCTTCTAGTCAACATGTGATATTTAGTCTCTCTTTGTAACACACGTTCCTATTGGTGCATTTCTTTTTGCCAGATTTAACTTGCGAAACCTAGTAAAGCCAAATCCAGCATGCTGAATGCTAGCCTGATTTCATAAAATTTGATAAAATGCTGGCTTAGCTAGATGTTTGCTGAACTATATCTAAATTTGATCAACATCGGCACATTCAACTGAAAAGTCACACCCGCCCACCTCCCTCCCCCGGGATAGGACAGCACAGCGAGCGCTAGCTACGCGGCGGGCGGTATGCCTCTTGCGTTCACGCAGGAGGACGTTCTTGTTAACAAGAGGTATTACTAGTTCGTAGGTTTGCCGCCAGGTTCGTACTTACGACAATCTAT
>JBCAUG010458885.1:0-15638 GCA_038406175.1 Haplosyllis leylae
GGGTGAGTAGGAATACACACTGACATGTCACACTGTGATTGGTTGTACTCATCACGCGATTTGATGATTGGCTACCCGGGATTGTGCATGTGCCGTCTTTGCACTGATTGGACGTTGTGTGAGGAGATGAAACGAGGCGCACATGATCTTCACGTGATCGGAATGTGATCCATGCATGATCCTGGCATAGATTTTGGCGGGAAAGTCTGAGGAGATCTCTGACGTACGGAAAGTCGCTCTTTGGCCCAACGGAAGCCAAATACAGTTACGGTGTCGCTCCTCTCCTCAGAATTCGCAATAGTATATTCGCAACCTGTTACAACAAGAAAGCCTGTTAAAATTCAGGTGGTCTTTACTGTTCTGTCAGACTGAAAATGTTCTATTCAATTTTACTTACAATTCAAACACAGAGACTCTAGCATGGGGTGATTTAGACCCTCCGTCGTCTGTATCTTGTTTCTCACAAAGGAAGCGTTCTGCAGATATGGCAGGATGTCCAGGTTGACAGCGGATATGGCGTTCTGGTTGGCATTAAGTGTGAGTAAGTGCGACATAGAAGACAGAGGGCTTATGTCTTTTATGCTGTTGCGGGATATGTCAACGAATCGGAGGTGAATGAATTTCTTTAATACACTGATGTCCGTCAACTCCCTGAAATAAACCAATACCTTGATATTAAGTTATCCTATGACTCCTTTTCCTTGCCGCATAGGAATAATAGTACAACATATCCCTTCCTAATCGATGCAGAAAATCGATTGAATATTAATGCGCCATTTATGATGTTTTAGATGTAAACATTTCGAACAAAGACGGGATAATTCCAAAACTATATTGATTCTCGAAAAAAAATCAAGACTACAACATGAAATTAGACTGGATCGATGCTACACACCTGAATTTGTAAATAACATAAGAACATGTTGTTTTAAATTCCATAGCCTTTGCACATGATTTTTATAATATGCATTGCCTCTATGGGGAGTCAGTGTACAGGGAAATGTCCAACTGATTCGGCCAAATTCACACCCCGATCAAATAAAAAATGAAAGCCTGTTACGTTTTGTGCTTTGTAAAAATTACCTACACTTTATTTGATGTCATCCTCCCCCCGGAATGTATCGTGCCATGTGCCATTCCATTAACGCACTACATCAATTCCTAATTCAATTATTTTCACTAGTGTAAATATGCTCTTATTTTCTTTTCACATTGTCTTTAGGCAAAGACTTTCTGTTACATTAAACAAGCTACATTAGGGGGGAAAGCTTACTTCTCTCTCAGGTCTAGTCTAACGTATGCATGGGTTAGTCCATCTCCTGTTCTGGAAAGCAGTGACAAACATTCTGCAGCAACTTCGTCCGTCAATGGATTGTCAGGTACTTTCTGCAATAGTAACAAATAACTAAACTTAATTAATCTAGTGATCAGAAGCAAAGCAGGGTCCTGATTTCGGTAACCAAGTTCCGCAAAATTTGCCGCTGTAACAGAATTAAGTCTTGTTTTTGGAGGCAAGAAATCGCTGCATCAAATGACGTTTTGAAGAGTGACAATGTAGTTCTGTGAGTAAGGTATAAAGCAAAGAAGTTAAACCAAAAATATTGAAAACGTTCACTGTGGTGTTTGTTCAACATGATTTCAACGTCAGAAGTAAACAATGAATCGCTCTTCCACAGCCATAAATATCGAGAAAACTTTTCTTTACGCAAAGTTCATTATTTTTGTCTAACTAGATTCTAATTACTGGTTCAAATCAAATGTTGCAATTTCCATAGAAAGTTGCACACCAGAACCATGTCCACTTGGACCAATTTTCAATATTTTCATGTAACAAAGCACACATGTGACTATTTTTATTAGATCAATGTAGTATTATACGGTGATGAGACTTTTAAACATTTTTAGTATCATCCAAAATGTTGATTATGTCAGAGATATGATGTTAGTAAATATAACTGATTAAGTTAAAGTCCACTGAGTCTTAAATATTCAGAAAAAAAGGAGGTACCTCTTCCTCTTCACCTTCTTGTGCTTCCCTTTCCTCTTCTCCCTCTTCATCTCCTGCTTCGGCTCCTATCGGTAAATCTTCCTCTTCCATTAAATCAGGGTCTACTTCATCCTCTACATATTATGTAAAAGTTTCAGGTTTCCTCGAATAATTTTGTCAAAAAGACCGCAAAATCTCTTTTAGTAATAAAGCTTTGAAAACAAGTAATATTTTTCTTACCTAGTTCTGACATTGTCAACTACTTTTTCTGTTCGAATTTATTTCCAAATTTGTGCGATTTTGGGTGTTTCCCTAACAAATCACAAACGCACCAGGCAATACCTACGTCAACTAACGTGTTGTCATGACTTCAAATCATCAACTAGCAAAGTATCATATTGATTTGATCCTAAACTGAAAAAATTAAGGCTGTGTCAGTCCAACATTTTGAGACCTTCATTAGGTTTCCCTTCAGTGTTTGTCTGTTGACGAAAATTTAGGTTACCACAAAAGGTATATACACGAGTAACGCAGAAATGTAATGTAGTTTTTATCCAGATTGTATTGTAGTTAAGGATTATCACGTCGCTCTGGGCGCTCCCACTCTTCAATAGCAAACGATCTTAATCTCTTCTCAAAAGGAATGTAAGTCGCAGGTTGACATCAAATCACTTTACAGCGGACACTTATGTATCAAATGACAGAACTGATCAGCTACCAATTGTTTTATAGTTCTCGTCTTCTCTTTTCGGGGTCGTGTCACAAGAAAAAAATTCACGTCGTTGTCCCAGAGATTGAAAAATCGCAACACTTTTCGTTGTGGAAGTTTCGTGCCACAACCAAACCCTTGTCTGCTGCCTGAAAATATTCAATCAAATGTATTGAGGATCGAGTCTTCACTAGCTTAGAGCTCACTGTTTGGGTCTGGGCCTGTATTGTTTGGTCCACTGCATTATCAATGTAATCCCAGCTCGTACTACTAAACATCAAATCGCATTCAACATGGGTCTGTACAATTGAGAGATCATTAATCTATTAGAATTGGCAGATATATAGTTACTGATCTATTGCTCTATAATGCAGGATTGTTTGACTGGATTGTGTAACAAGAATGATCGGGGGAGTTATTTGTGGATCCCCAAAAGTCAATAGTTGGTATATTCTGAAAATATTGTAGCCTTATCACTTTATTGACGTTTTAAAGTTTCTTTTATCTAAAAGTGATTTTCTGAAATTCTAGCTTCATCCAAACATGATAACAAAATACATTGACGGATGCAGGGAGGGAATAATGTTTTATTATATCTTTCTGAAAGACCTGCCATGCGAACTCGAATCTCAATGCTACAAAGGTTCCACTAAAATGAAAACCTCCAACTGGATATTTTTCATCTCAATTAGATTTGTAAAACAGTGAGAGAAAAATGTCTCTATCTACTCTTTCTCAAATTAATGTGTAACTTTTTCAAATATTTTAGATTCCTGAGATTAATTTTTAACATAATGATGAAAGTATTTATTAAAGTTATACGAAGAAACCAATGGACTTTGAAAAAGTGAAAGTTTGGCCATCTACAAATAATAATGTAGTTCACGACAAATTAGGAATGATCACAATTAGGAAATATCAGACGGGAATTAACTGCATTCCAAAGCCGAAAGTGGTATCATTCTACAAATGAAAATCCTTTTTTGTACATTCCACTGTGACAATAATTTGGATAATCCCTATATTTTTCGGTCTCACTTGTCTTCTATTCGGGCCATAGCTACCCATTTAAATCAAATATTACAAATTCCATCGTCTCCACCGTACATATTTGAATTAACTGACACTCTTTCAGGTGTATTGTTTTCTGCAACGCATGACCTAATTCAAAATGAAATCTAAACATATTTTGTCTATTTGGTAAAATAGCAAGGTCCAAAAAATGACACAACAAAAATTGGTACCTACTACTTACTGCCAATAATAGATTATCCGGTTCATGTGTTTGTGACAGTATTTCTACCTTTCTGAAGTAGGGATGGAGATATAAAATGAGATACTGTGAAATTTGTCTTTATGCTGCATAAATGTGAATTTTGTAGATTTCAACTAGGATAATGGAACCTTCAAAACTACCACAAAATGAGAATAAATGCTATTAGTCACTGGTCACATGAGATCTAAAAGTATATATCTATAACCATTAAAAATTTAATAATAATTTTAGATTAGATTTTAGATACATATAGTTCCAGTATCACCAATTGATGAATTTATGATGACTTTATGCTCATTTGTTAAAAATAGTTGAAATGTGTCTTATCTGTTCTATTGGGCATTTACAATATTGATTAATTGTATCACCAATATTACTCTTTATTTAGTCCTTTTAATTTGAAAGCATTCCAGTTAGCAACTGGAACATTTAGGCTTTCTATCCCAGGAGGTGACAGCAGTTGTTCATGGGTTTCTGTTCATGCACTGGGCCCAAACAGTGGAAAGGAGAGCTAGACTACAATGCTAGTTGGGGGCATCAATGATGAACACCAGTAACATGTAAGGAACTGTAGATCAGCACCTCTGGTGAAGTACTCACACTGAGAAGAATACAAACACACAGCTGCTGTAAGCTTTTATTATTATACTCATAAAGACTGGTTAAAGGAGCCCATTGAAGAATACAGTTTACAGCTTACAAGCTCACTGGGAGGGACCTCACATGCAGATGGTAATAGGCCTCCATCAAATCCAAAGAAGACAAACACATTGATTCAGTCATATTTCACAATTAACACAGTTGACATGCAACAATACAGTTGACACAACTAACAGTTGAAATATATCTAAGATACAGAGCTAATAAACCCTGAAATAGAAGAACATTTGTTAAGTAACAAGCACAAATATAGATTCAGCTAGATATAATCAAAGTACCTCTACATTTACTTGCTATGCTCTCATCTGGTTTCAGTTAAGATTAAGTAAGAGGTTAAGATAGGAGGGGTCTTAGGCTCTCTCTGCCCTCCAGGGACTAAAAGTACTGCCAAAATGCTTGAAATGGCTAAAGTATCACTAGGCAGGGGGCTCATGAAGCCACATCCTTTACCTGAAAAGTTCCTGCTGTTTGCTATTAGCACCTCAACAGTCTGGTGGTTCTCTAGAGGTCCTACTTGCATAGGATCACCTCCTGCTTATATATCCTTTACTTAACTACCAACATATTATGGCTACTTGCAGAAAGTAGTAACAAGACACCTGGAGGGGGGCTCAATAATACTCTCATTGGCTCATAGATCATGTGGGAAGGTCTGATTGGTTAGGGGGTTATACATTAACAGGGGAACACTGATTGGACAGTTTGGAGAGGCCAGACACTATAGAGAGTCTAGATATATATGATCAGTATGTGTACATTAGCCTGCTGTTCATGTTACCTCTGACAACCAAAACATAGAATATGGGATACCCCAGTGGTCCTGTCTGGGACCCCTTCTATTTTTAGTATTCTGTAATGATTTACCATTAAATCTTACACTCTGCAGATGCATTTTGTTTGCAGATGATACCACTATCTACAAAAGTCATAAAAACCTTAGGTATCTAGAATGGTGTATACATGAAGAGTTGAAACAATTAATGGATTGGTTTAGAGCAAATAAGCTCACTCTAAATCTAAAAAAAGTGTGTGTATATTGTTCAGTGAGAAAAAGAAACCGCAAAGTATAAACATTGAAATAGATGATGTGACACTACCGACGGTACCTGCTACAAAATTCTTAGGGATTTGTATAGATGAAAATCTAAATTGGAACAAGTAACTAAGTACTGTAATACTAAAAGCAAAGAGGAACTTGAACCTACTGAAAATAGGGCGAAATTTTTTGAACACTCATGCTAAAAGAATTGTCTATTATAGCCACATTCAGAGTCACATCACCTATTGCTTATCTATATGGGGAAACATGATTCCTACCGGTGCAATACATAAACTGCAAAAAATACAAAACAAATGTTTGATGTTGATGAAAAAGAATGGAAAAAATAAGGAACTTAATATCCTAAAAATAGCAGACCTAATAAGACTGGAAAATTTAAAATTTGGGCACAAATTAGTAAACTGTGCCCAACCTGGAAAAATAAAACAATGTGTACAAACCGACTCTGAAGGAAAAACACTAGTTAAAAATCATAACTATAGTATGCGTCACAAGAATTTACCAAAAAGTAACAACACCAAATATTTGAACAGTATTTTTTGCAAAGGATGACAAACATTCAAACAATTTAATGCAGAACTACAAAATTGTAAGAATTTTAATGTATTTGTCTCACAGTGCAAAAAACTCATTACCTCAGAATATTAAATGGAATGTGATTCTGCGAAAATTCGAAATGAATGTAAACAGTACAAATTTTGTGAATAGTTGAATCAACACCATGACCATCAAATTTGTGTGAAAAGTTGAAACACTACAATAACCTAGAACTGGTTCATGTATATTAGATAGCAATCTTTTTGTCATTGCAAAAGAATGGTAACCAGTCTAAAACTGGCCAAAATCCAGGAAAGTACATGGTGCAAAAATGGCGGAAAACAAGATTAACAGTGAAATCTTAAGTTTATTTTCCCAATACAATTACAAAGAATATATCCAATGCCTAAATGACAGGGATGCAGTGAGTATTAAGTTCTCCAGGAAAAATTATTCTGGATAGATTGCAGAAATTGTATCAAAAACAATTGCCTAAACAAAAACCACATACTGGAAATTTTCAGTCAATACAGTGGTAAAGAACCTGATGAACTTAGATCCAGTACTATGGATATATTTGAAGAAGATACACAATTGTGGTAGCACACTGGAACAGTAGTTCTCCACATGAAGTTCATGTTATTTGAGGAATGGAAAAAGAATATGGCCCAACTGGACTATGCATGTGATGAATTAATGTTATTCATACTCAGTAGCATACACTGTCAACACACAGTAGTGTATACCAGCAACCGTTTGTGGTCAACAGTAAATTCTCCAGAACCCATGGATGAACAAGAACTTCACAGAATATGTGACCTTCACCTAGTTTACCTGGACAATGATATGTATGGAGAACTCAAAAGACTACCCATATTACCAGCACCAGTTTCCCACTTGCCACCCCTTTTGATCAAACACTGTAGAAGGAAATCAACTCCAGCCACACCTCTAGACCTAAGTTTGCATGCAGAACAGTCCCCCATGACAATTCTGTACACCAAAGTTCAGCCACCATGCCTACCATCACTAACAGCAGTGAAACAGAAAAACATTTCAACACTTCATAACAGGCAGCTGAGACATTGACAGATGGTTTCTACTCTTTGCAACACATATCAGTAAGTCCTCAAGTCTCTAGTTTTGACATTATAAATGGAGTGTACTATGATGGACATACTTCAATCACCCCCTTAGTGGCAATTGATGATACAGACATGGAACCTAACACCTTACCATATGTACAGAGTGTAGATACATTGGATGAAGGTGATATGGAAACTGAACTTAGAAACCCAAGGTCATTAAAGGAAATGGTCCAAGGATATTTTCTTGACAATTATCATGGTGTAGATCCGATTCAACTCTTCACAGCAGTCAAGTTAAAGCAAACAGTGCCTATGTTACATAGTATTGTGAGTGAATATTTAAGGATAAATCACAGCAAAGTGGATATATGTTGTGCAAAAGAAATAGTAAACAAACCATACTATCTGGATGGAATTGATCATGGGATCAATCTAGATGATTACTTAAAATCTCTTGCACTCAGGAGAAAAGTGAGCATAACTGTAGTGAAATTGAAAAAGGATATAGTTACTGAGTGGACTACCCAAGTACCACATTGGTCCAAGCTAGACCCATACTCAGACCTTGAGGAGAACATCAGTGAAAGTGATCAAATGATGATCAAAGATGAGGATACAACATAGTACGAACAAACTTATAATGGAGTATTTTTCACACACATAGGCGGGCATATATTGAGGAAAAGACACAGATCCTACACAGTTAACAGACCCAGGAGGGAGTGTACAAGTAGTGTTTTTTACTGTGATTCATGTCCTGATCAAGCCATTACCAATCACAGGAAAAAGCCCTCCCATCTGAATTTAATGGAACCATCTAATGACTGGATTAAGTCACAGGAAATCATAAAAAACCAAAAGGAGCAGAAGGCTAATGGGCTCAGTGACAATGAGAAATTAACATGCAGCTATCCCTTGTTTCAGCAAATCACACCGAACACAAACCAAAATGAAGACGCAAGTGACAGTGATGCCACTATGATCTTACCACCACCATCAGCTTTACCTTTGGAAAAGAAAGAACTCAAAGACAAGCCAAAATAACCAAGGGGAAATTTATAGAATCAAAAACATTTGGTTTTAAGAAGAAACCCACAAAAGGCAAGCCTTGTGTATATAAATGTAAGGTCTGTGACTCAAAGCATAACTGTCTAGAAAAATTGAATCATCACTACAAGGATACCCATCCACCCATCAAATGCACAGACTGTGATAAACCATTTAGCACCCCCAGCACTACATCATCACAAGTACATTCACTTGGACCTAAAGTACAAGTGTGACCACTGTGGTCAACATTTTCCTTTTGAAAGTGATAGAGACACACACTTGATAAGTCATAGGAAGATTAAAACTCATCATTATATACATCCATCATGTGAAAAGTTGTTCTTTTTTGAAGGGGACCCTGTTAAACATGCTATGACACACATGAAAAAATATTGGCATTGTACTATGTGTGATTACAAAAATAAAGATGAACATAACCTTAAAGCACACATGAGAGTACACAGTAACTTACAACCATATATGTGTAATATTTGCATGAAGCTTTTTAAATACCATACACAGTTGAGTCGGCACCTTCCATGTGAAATGAAGTTACAAAATATAAATCGTAGTAAAAGTCCTGAATATTGAACGATTATCTGTAGTCTTCATATTATATTGTAGCATTATTTTCATTTATGTTACAATCTATGTCATGTTCTAAGTGTGAAATATCACATAGTAATAGAGTGTGTGCAAGAAAAGGCTACGACAGTAGGTGCGAATAGTTAGAACAAAACTGGAATATTTGATTTAAAAGCGTGAAGAGTTGAAACACGCATAGTATATAAGTTTAAAAAATTGAATTTTGTAACTATGTGAATAGTGGAAATGTAATCATACTTTGTATGTATTATTTAACATTGGGTAAATATGTCAAATACAAGACTGAGACATGTGCAAAGAGTTGAAACATGATCTGCAAAACTTAGTAGAAACATACAGTAGACTATAACATTTATTTCCTTTCTATGTATATTACTCATTGTTATTGTCATTGTTATAGAAAACCACACTGACGGAGGTTGGAAGAAGGTTGTGTTTATTTCAGGAAAACATAATTAATAGAATACAAGTATTTTTATCACGAAAAGAGGACTCCATTTAGTACAACCTTGTATATAGTAGAAATTGCGGTGACAAAATTGTTTCATTATCTTGCACCTTCACTTATATTTTTTTCTTATATTACATTACCATCCATGGGATCCCGATGTTATGTAACATGGCCATTGAGCTTAATGGGATATCCCTCTCTTGACAAGCTGATAACATTGAATTATGATACTTGTGTTTTCCATAAAATTAACAAAACATTGTACATCAAGAGAAAATAAATATTATTATTATTATGCAAAGGGGGCTCACTTGTTATAACTGCTTAATGCTGTGTACTGTGGATATGGATTTAACTGCTTCAAGTATAGATTTAGATGGAGTGACTCTGGACACCCTTCATAGGCTTTATTACCTATATTAACCTCTTCCAAATGCACCAAAAATGTATGCTCCTTTTGATGTGAAGTATGTAAAATATTTCTTTCAAATGTGACATATTGCAGATTGTAAATAAATATGTAAACATAGTGAAACAAAAATATCTACCTTATAAGTGCCTGACACAAGTTAATGACTCATTGAAATGTGGATTGTCCATTTCTTAGATAATCTCTTTTGATGGAGTAATGGAGTCAACAGTTTGTACCAGGAACTAAAACACTAACTTTATTTCATTATTTTACATATTTCCTTGAACATCTAGAATATCTCACATTTGGAAGTAACATTTTACATATTTGGCATGGAAACAAGCATATATTTTAGGTGTAGTTAATAACTATTGCAAATGCCAAAGAAAACAAATAATACACATTTCAAATTTTTTCCACTAATAGGCAGCTTGTGTAAGACATAAAGTCATTCTTTCCATTTAAATATAACCCATGAGAATTAGCACCCAAAAAGACTGACAAGATATTTCTAGAAATAGTACCATATGAATCAAGACGACCAGAAACAGATTCTAGTAATCTTAAGTTACATTTGAAAGGAAGTCATTATAACTTTGGAGTGCAGAACCATTGATTTATCCCATTAATGTGTGTATGAGCAAAGAACCGGATAAAAGACGGAATTAAGCACAAACCAATCAGTGTTCTGTCGCGCTCCAACCCTATTCACAAGAGCCCTAAAGGTGTGAAACAAGGGATTCAATTGGCCTATTTTGCGGAATTTTGGTATCCTAATCCTCACAGAATTATCCTGAAGGCTAACTTTAGACTTTTCCCCTAATGTATATATTCTTTGCCCTGACTCTTGTAGTAGTATCCTTCCTAGGATGATACATCCCAGAATGAAAGGGGAAATTCAAGGGGTTGCCAATGAAGTCCAAAACTCCTAATAACATAGAGTTTGTACAAATTTGTATGAACGATTCCATTGTCTTCTGGTAGTGTTTCACAACTTTAAGAGTAGTAGATTTAATTAGATACATATGTCATCCTACTAAGACAAATCCCAAAATACTCGACCAAGTCTTTTTGCTAAAGCATCGACCAAACAAGTCAATCTGATTTAACGTAAATAGTATGAAAAAGTTTACAGAATTTTTCACAAAATCTTCTATTGCACCTAAAACAGAACACTAGACAACCCTGTACCGCTCAAATGGCAATAAGGTAAAGAGTATCATAACAGTTACGTGACTGATCGTGGTCCCACCACAGCTATTAACAGACATGTCATTTTTTTCTTCTGAGTAATGAAGTTTCTCCGCTGCCGTCTGTGACAAAGAGCGGATGGAGATTACTTGTTCCTTTCGGGGTCTGTTTTTATCAAAACAGAAGTAGATTGAAAATTCTATTCCCATCTATCATTTAATGTAGCAGGCTTTGGTACAAAAAATATAGCTACAGCACATTTGCTAAAACATGCTTTTCAGTCGTTTCGCTGTTGTTAATGCAAAAGCTGTAATATTGATGTCATAAATTTCGAGGCAACAGATAACGCACAGCTGGCGAATTCATTACTTTGTATTTTAAGTCTCCTAATACAGAACAATTCTGTTGCCTTCCACATGTTTATTGATATTCCACGGCCTTATTGTGTGCAAGTCACAAAGAAGTATAGACTACACAGAGGATGCACAGCTTATGTGTATATTAAAAATTTAGTTTAATGTTGTCTGCAAATAACAACTTTGATTTGGCTGTAGACGTCGGCTTCAACTGCACTTTTAAAAGGTGGCAATCCAATAACTCAAAACTAAACAATGAAGCGTGATCCGGCAAAGCATAACCCGATTCCCAAAGGAGAAGTGTCTTCATGGCGAGCCCTACACAGACTGCCGCGAATCAAATTAGGTAGGTTATCCATGTTTTATTGGAGAAAGATAACAATCATGCAATCAACCTATATTATTGTTCATTGATAACCTGACGGATCACAATGTGGATTCTTAGGTTGATATGGATACATATTTGGTACAAAAAATATAGCTACAGCAAAGGAAATCTAGACGTACATTAATTATTGTAGGTACACATTTTGTTGATCAAAACCATAAATTTCCTTTAGTTAAGTTTTATCAGATATAATAAACTTGCCAAAATTTCCTTCAGCAACAAATATCTTCGTACAAGAAAGTCCTGCGTCCTAGCCGGGGGGAGGGGGGTACCCCAGTCCTGGCCCGGGGGGGTACCCCCCCTGTGGACGGACAGACGCCTGTGAAAACATTACCTTCCCCATTCCTTCGGAATGTGGGCGGTAAAAATTCAAACTTATGATCTGATAATTGACTATTGAAGTCCAGAATGCTACTTCCAGTTTAACCAAGTAGTTGTAGCTTCTAAAAGTTTTGGAAGCAGTAGAATTCTTACATCTTTAACTCAAAGGAAAATTCATATGGAATGGGGAAGTTCTGAAGTGTTTTCTATTAGGAACTGGGGAGAAAATCTGGTTTGTCTTAAAAATGAAAAGAGGGAGATCCATCGTATCCTATTTAGCAGCTGTTAAATTAACTTGCCATTTCGACAAGAGTCTAATTACTCAAGAATTGATCACAGAGCACATGGAAGCACTGCTTCCATGTCAGGGAGGTGTTTGGATCAAAAATCCGTATCTTGATTTAACTCCATCTTCCGTTAATATTATCTCACATCGGCATACAGGTTTTGGCTGCTTACAACTCATATACACGCCATCTAATCTCAAATAGACCGCATATTAGGAAAGGATAATAGCAAAGTCGCTCTCTCCTTTAACAGGTAAATGTAAGAGGCTGTCATCTACAGCTTTGAACACATTACTAATGGAGCGAACGTGTAGTAAGGATGAACAGACGATACAATTACTGTCTATTGAAGAATCAGAGTCCAATTCTCCTGAGATACGATTACAAAGACCCCAGAGCTGCCTCAATAAGTACTGGAAAATATTGGTGATCACCCCTTTGCTGGTACTATTGTTACTCTTGACCTACTGGATAACTGTCAAGGGAATTGCAGCAGGAGGACAAACAGGACCTGCTGAAAATCATTCAACACACTTTCCGATCAACCACACATCTGGTGCTGTCATAGACAACACAGAACCTGAAGTAGCGAAACAAGCAGATGGTTGCCATGTTGGACTATATAGTTTAGCTAAGATACAGATGCACGATTTTGATACCTATGGATCATCTGAGTCGCGTGTTGACCCGTTGGAAGTTCATCACAGTGGACAGTTAGTATCTCGTGAGGAAGTTCCCGGTCAAAGTCTCTCAGCCACTATTCTAGTTGAAGAAAGACCAATACACGCAAAGGGTGGTTCATCATTTGTTGCCTTCGTAGGCGGCAACCACAGCATAGGCATTGGATTTTTCACAGATAACAAAAATGGAACATATACAATATGCTGTCCCTTGCCTCCAGAGTGTGTAAACATTACCATTAGGCTTTACAGTTTTGATTACAGCGCATACAAAGCAGTTGAAAACCTCAACGGTCAGTTTTCAAATAAGGTCGGAATAAGAACTGCCTACCAGACAAGGTTATGTCCCAGTCTGGCCAGTGTTGACGCCGGAATGTCGCACATTCCACCCAATTGCATTCACAAGGATGTCAGTATGAAACCAGGATCTTGGATTCAAATTAACCTAAACTGGTTCTGGAAATCACATGAAGAAAACTGTCTCGTTCCTGATATGTCTGAAAACTGGACATCGTGTGCAACTAAGACACACAGTATCAGAATATTTGGAGACTCCACTGCGCATTGGTACTCTTACTACGTGTCTGAATTTTTAAAGTCACGGTCTGCTAATCCTTTGTATGACCAGACAGTGAAGTTTCAGTACACAGAGCTATGTAAAGATATCCATACATCTTTGTTTGGTATCCAAACTGTACCACGTAAAATAACGTACGTGGTATTCCACTGCGGTTCGAAGACATTTTATGATCAAGGATACAATGCTTTACAAAAGGAAATAACAGACTTATTTGCTAAGGCCAAAGAAGTTCGGGAAATTTCACCTAATTTGAGATTTGTGTTTATTTTAAGTGCCTTGAAGCAACAAGTTTCCAAGTCGGCCTCGTCTGGATATACTGAGCTGAATATGTTTTCTTCTGCAGCCATCAACAGTTGGATAGCAGATCAAGCTTTGATAAACAGAATCAGTGTATTTGATGATATGTATCCGAAAACAATGGGATTAGGACACATTGGAAGCATCAATAAACCTTTGACTAATTTGTTCCTGTATCACATGTGCAGTTTTGATTAATGTGGACTATCTCCTTTGACGAATCGCACTGAAAATTTCACATAAAAATGACATTTTATCACTTCTTTGAGGTATGATAAAACCATACACAGTTTTCAGCTTAATGGAGATAGAAATAGCCAAAACTATACTTTGTCGACAGAGAAAATATATTAGAGAAATGAGGTTACACCTGGATTGTCATTGTTCACAAATACAATATCAGAAATAAAAGTCAGTAAAACACAGGGAAAGACTGCTGGAAAAAGAGGCGCCATTCACCCATTGCCAATGCATAGATAACACGAACGAAATGAGCTCCAACCCACAAGATCGTTGTTAAATCTCAGACTTTTGCTTCCGAACTTTTAAGACATCATTTTGTAGTCCCTTTCAGCCAGACCTTGTTTGAAGGTGATGATTGTTTGTTCTGGCCAAAGGTGAAGCCAGATCGAAACGAGGATGAGCTTTTCAATATAAAACATCCTTTTTGAGGAGCCCAGGAAGATATATGATCGGCAGATGACACAGATAATCTTGTTGTGGTTGACAGTAAAAATATTCAATATCACGTCGATGAAGTAATTTCAAAGCAAAAATAAAGGCAATTATAAAAATGAAGGTCATTTTGTATCAGATGTAGGAATTGGGTATTTTGCCATTTCAGATATCAGTCTTACACAGCATTGCTGTTGAATCTGTGATATTCAATTTCCGTAGCATAAGATGAAATCATGAATGACAACTAAATGTGAATTTATAATTACACAGGAAATTGAAATATTCACAGCAACAAGTGTGATGAGTCGTCACGCTTTGTATCTGAACATCTGCGCAATTGACTCACGGTGCACCTCTGGCAGCTGCATAAAATAATGCCATGTACGTGTTCACATCTTTTTTTCTTCCAAACACATCCTTGCTGTTAAGTTCAAGACAATTATAAAATATCAGGCAGTGAAAGTTTCACATGCAGGTGGCTCGCACCCTTCGCACCCCTTCGCACCCCTTTGCACCCTTCGCACCCCTCACACCCTTTGCACCCCTTCACACCCTTTGCACCCCTTCGCAGCCTTCACACCCCTTCACACCCCTTGCACCCTTCACACCCCAACCTTCTCACCCCTTGCATCCTTCTCACCCCTTGCACCCTTCGCACCCCTTCGTACCCCAACCTTCTCACCCCTTGCACCCTTCGCACCCATTGCACCCTTCTCACCCCTTTGCACCCTTTGCACCCCTCACACCCTTTGCACCCTTTGCACCCCTTCACAGCCTTCACACCCCTTCACACCCTTGCACCCTTTGCACCCCAACCTTCCCACCCCTTGCACCCTTCTCACCCCTTACACCCCTTTGCACCCTTGGCACCAGATGTTACATTGGATCACTATTTATAGTCTTTCTGGGGTGCGAAGGGGTGCAAAGGTTGGTGCAAGGGGTGTGAAGGGTGCAAAGGGGAGCAAAGCATATTGTATACTAGGTTTTAGGGTCCCCACCACCTGTGGCAACAAAAAGTTTGATT
>JBCAUG010458996.1:0-15638 GCA_038406175.1 Haplosyllis leylae
TTCGATTTAGTGGAACTTCGAATTAACCGTGTTCGAATTAACAGTATTTTTTAACATTGAAAAGATAGGGGCTGTGTCCAAGACTTGGTTGAAACTTCGAATTAAGTGGAACTTCGAATTAACCGTGTTCGATTTAGCCGTGCCCAACCTGTAGTCTGTTGAAAGTTCTTCGGGGAGTACAGTTCTTTTGCAAAAACAATTGTTCTTATAGTGAACACTATGAAAGTAGATACAAGTCAATCTATGATCTCTATTTAAGGGGCTATACACACCAAGCGACTCGGGGGAAGGACAGCAAAAAAGATGAAAGAACAATCAAAAAAGGTCAAAGGAGCAACACCAAGGGAAATTTTCGTTTTCTCTTTTGCTTTCGCTCGCTGTGAACGGGCCTTAAAGCGAAGAAACAAAAGCCCTTCCAAATCCACAGCATCCTCACTTTCAAAATGGCTTCCTTAAATTTGGTGATAATCCCAGAAAAAATTTCACAATAAGCTTCCAAAATAATTCTATTTTCCAACTGACATAAGCACATGTAAATCATGTTTCATGAAAATGTGAATGTGATTTTTGTCTCCTCTCAGCAGGACATAATTGTTGACTTAATATAGGCGCAGGTAGAAATCTGATACAAAGTCCATATTCGAACCTGACCATAAAATATTTACTGCCCCATACGAACAAGACACAGTGGAAAAGTGATCACAGACACGCAAACCTTTGAATTAAAAATCGTTTCAAAAATGTAGCAAGCCTCCCTTGACGAATACAGTATACTGTTTGTAAAGATTTAAGCAAAATCAGTATTTTTGTCATAAAAATGCCCTTAGTTCCATTAAATTCCTCGGAGGGATCTGATTGCTTGGTTTAAATTGGGAATAAAAGTTTTCTTTCATTTTGTGGCTCTTCGTGAAATAAAGTATTACGCATTAATTGGTTGGTGAATCTTGCGAGAAATACTGCAAATTTCATATTGAAGACATCAATTGTTTGAAGGAATGGTTACAAAAAATTATTTAGATGTAAAACCCGAATCATGCTGTGTGATCGTGTTCAAAGATTTTGACCCAGGTTTTCCGAGAAACGTTCTCATATTTGAGTTTTTCACCATAAACGATTTGGCAGTTTCTGCCAGATCTGGCAGATCTAAATCAGAGTTATATGTCAGTCTGTTTGTAGATACTTAGTATCAAAAAAGACATGTGCATCCACGACTAGTCTGTTACCTTTATTGGTTTTTATCATTACCCTTTACATCAGCACAAGTTAAAAAAAATAAATTTATATCAGCCAGATCTGGCAGAATCTGCCTGATTCCTTATCGTGAAAAACTAGAATATCTTTTAGGTTACAGATTGAAAAATGACTCCTAGATGTAATGCAATGGTAATTTATAGGCGGGACAATTTCTTTGAAGTTTAATGGCCGGCTCAATGTCGTTTTTTTCTCCCCAGAACGAGTCCCCTTATTCGAGTTTTCCCCAATTGGAGATGTGTTCTGTAGATTATGTAGTCTGATAAATCATCGAAGCATGAATTGGGGTTACTTTAAAAAATCTTCTCTGCTACCTGTGTCTCGGTGGCATAGTGGTAGCATTTCTGTCTCTTACAAAAGAGGTAGCAGGTTCGAATGTCATTTTTGTACAAATATTTTTACAAATTCTGTACAGAATTCAATCAGGTTCAACACATGAACCTCTAAGGTAGGGCGTACAAACAACGTGCTTTATTCGTGTCTCAAAGGAGGCATTTTTGCTGAGTAATAGTGCGCACTCTGCCTTTTGTACTTGGGCATGCGCCACTCACATTGGTCCAATTTTCGTTTTGTAAGCCCATATCAATTCCGTATGTGAGAATTCTTCACCCGAGTCGTGACTGGCAATTGACGCAACTTATTACTCTATGATTTCTGTTTAAATATTAAATAAACGTCGTGTTACGGATCTTGATTGCCTGAACCCCTTGCGCAAATAGATTCATTGCTTCCGCTGAAAGACTGTGCGTGACGGTTCTTGTGAAAAATACACAACACATTTGTAGAGTCTGTGCTGAAAGTACCCTCATGGACATACATTATGAAATCACCATTACTGCGTATCTTAAGATTGATCTGGTTATTAAAACATATGCTGAATTGCTTTATGATATGGGATAGAATGTTATGATAATAGAATGTCCACAATGAGCTCATTTTTTCAAGCCTATTACTGGTTGAAGTCTTAAATAACCACTTGCATTTGGTACCATTGCCATAGTGTGGATTTCATGTTACATCAGTCCGAACAATGTCATTGTGATATTTTGTCACTTGTGACGACATTCTAGACTTTGACAGCCATTTTACTAAACGGCCCCAATTGGGACCTGTGACATAGTTTATGCTAAAGGGATAGAAATGAAATGATATTATCTAATTCTGATTGGTTGGACTTATTTCCAAATATAAATGTCATGTGACTCTTCTCTGATTGGTCAATGCTTATAAAGTAATTAACAAATTCCCTTCCCGTGATTGGTCAATTAAGTAGCATGTACTTTGTATCAAAATTACTTGTATTTAATTCCATTTATTTTTAACTTTTAATCATGCTTCTATGTGACTTCCACTGGTATTCTGGGTACAGTATTTGCATTCTGGGCTTATTTGGTTTCCTTATGTGTGGCCTGCAGGAATTTCCTGTGGCCAGGAGTTGTCTATATATTGTAATTTTGTCACAATTCCACTTTTCTTGCAGCTGTTTGCTCATAACTATGTTATTTCTATTTAGATAGATCCAATAATGCTGTTTCCACATTCAGTAGTAGTTTTGTTATTTGTACTATGTATGACATACCCAGTGAGATTACTTTAATTGGTTTACCTTATTGATGCAATAGCCCTGTGGCAGTATCCAATTAATTATTAAAGTCACCTGGTAACTCAAAATGTCATATTTTAGATCTATATTTGCAGTTAAGTGGAGGCTTCAACCTCCTGAAGAAGTACTATGCTCTAACTTGTGTGCTGAAGGAGGTCTGTGTGATCTCCAATAAACTAGTGAAACTGAATTCAAATGACTTATGGTTGTTAACAAGGAATCTCCTCTCTTCATATGTTCTGTGCCTTCTTGTTGCCTGTGACATCATCAATTTTGAAATAAGAGACCAATAAAAATTTCTTCAAATCATGTCGGTAAATCAAAAACACGATAGAAATGAGAAACCAATGAAAATGACAATTCCACAACATTCACCAATTAGGAGCCATGATTGTCTGGGGGGAATGGAAAAAAACGTACTAATTTTCTTCACAGGAATGGTTTTCTTTATGTCCTTGCATTCATCTTAATCACACTGGGCAGAAAGAGAGTCCGCTTTGTCTCATTTTGTATAGAAAAAATACTAAAATAATGCACTGTTATGCATGAAAGCTTGTTAAGGCAATGCTTGCGGAACCTACTCAAAAGCTTAACATTCAGAATATTTTCTTTCTAGTAATTGTTGGAAATACTACTCTTTTTGAGGAGCCCAAAGATTATAGCTGCAAAAAATCACGACCTCTTCATGACAATTCTGCTGAAGGAATGAACTGTTTACAAACACTTTTTCACACTAAAATACAGCTGAGGTGAAACTTTTTCTTTTAGTTCGTTGGGGTAAGAACATATCAAATCTCCTAAAGAGATCTTTCAAACTTTTTACCTCAAGGCCATAAAACTTCAGCTTTGCCTTTTGTAGGGAACGTCATGACGAAGATTAAGTGTTTGCTCTGTTTTGAGAATTTTCACCAATTTCAGTTCTGTTCACAAAAAGTACTAATATTCGTAGCATTACACTCCTGTGAAATAATTGAAAATTCCAGAGGAAATGACTGCCAGCGCATCCAACTTTATTTTAACCAAATTTGGAAAAAAATCGTCAATTAATTTCTGCCAGTGAAAGAAATTTTGTGAATAATCCAAAAAACGACTTAATTGTGCATGAGTCTGCCTAAAATCTCATTTCTGTACTCAAAACTGCAAAAAAATGAACGTTTGGAGGAAAATAGAAAACCAAAAATCTTATCTGCTCTTACTTAGTACATCATATGATCTGAACCACAGAACACGAAAAAAACTTTTTTCGTGTAAGTTGTTTCAAATCTAATTTTATGTAGATCCATGATTTGAGTAGTCTCGAACTTAATCCTTCTGCCCGCTGTTTTGCTACCATTATATAATATTTTGCAACTGAAGGAATCCTAATCGTATTCGTATCATGCAGATACCGCTTTGGTTTTTCACTTTAGGTAAATACCAACAGGTGAACACAATACTGCATAGCTCAGATCTTTTTGACCAAAATGTTTATTTACAGGCAAAAAATGTCCAGAAGTTAAACATCTAAAGGTCGCCATGGCCTCCCTCAGTAAATAGGAGTCTTTTGCTCGTGTTTAACAAGGTATTGACGTGGATTTCAAATGGGCTTTTCCCCAATTAAACACCTAAAAAATCTCCCCGATGACAATGTATCTCAGACAATAGGATGCTCTTCGCACCAAATTGTGAGTGTCGGTTCAAAGGATGTAATCGTTGCTGTTGAAATTTTTCTCAAAAGACAATGATGTTCAATTAGCCTAACATTATCCTCTGTCTCTCTATTTGCTCTCAGGTTGGTAACCTTAGTGAGTGTGTTCTCTGTTTCTGTTTCCGTCTTTTAACACTAGACGGTCTATACATGTGGCTTTGATACATCATCACTTGTGTGCAGAAATGTGATCTCGCTTACGAAGAAATTACTGTGGCACTTTCCCTACAAAAAAGAACTTTGCATCAAAAATCATGCGATCATGCAGTGAATTCTTTTGTAGTTTTTTTCGAATTTTGAAGAATAAAAATTTGCCTTTGGTGAAAGTTAATAATCTCGTAATATTCTTGGTGATATGAAACAAGTGAAAAAAGATGAAAAAGCAAAGAGTGAAGAATTTCAGTTTGGTGATTCGTTATGAGATGAGATTGAATCCATCCTAGATCCTATTGAACTGGACATTGGAAAACTGAGAAAACATGGAAAAAACTTGAAATTCTAATTTGGGAGGATGGAGCCTTTTGTAAAAATCTTTGATCAGCTATCATGTTGTCAGTCATCTTGGATGTTAACCATAACCAAAGTCACAAATGGTAGAGCCATGGTAGCTATTTCTATTGTATTTGGTAATAACTACTATTCAGTAAGGCTGACAACATGTTGAAGTTGAAGATTGACCCAAACTTAGTGTTATTTCGTTTTGGTGCAATTCTCTATGTTGACTCTGTGAGTTATGGTAACCATGTTTGTGACTTCTAATAATGGCTTCCATCCAAGATGGCTAACAAAATTTTGAAGGTGAAGATTTACCCAAACTTAGTGTTGTTCAGTTTTTGTTTCTCTATGTTGACACGTTGAAGTTGAAGATTAACCCAAACTTAATAATAATAATAATTATAATAATAATATTAATAATAGTTTATTTAGCTTGTGTATCAACATCATTTTTAAAATAAATAAATAACTTGGTAGTGTTTGGTATTTGTTGCAATTTTCTATGTTGACTCTGTTAGTGATGGCAGTTTCTGGTAATGGCTGCCACCCAAGGGGACTGGAAGAGGGAGTAGCAGAAATACTAACAACCACATCCCCCACCTTACACCCATTCTTCTTTCCGTCATCCCATCTTCCTCAGTATAAGCGTCATTTCTTGTGATTGCTGGCAATGGCTGTCATCCAAGATTTCCAACAAGATGACAGCTGATCAAAGATGGTTTACAAAGGTCATCTATATCCAAACTGAAATTTTGAATTCTTTTGAGTTTTCAAATGTTTGTTTCAGTCTCACCTCATTTAGGTTCAATTTCATTTTGCATGAAATAATATTTTTCACCTCATGTGGAAAAATTCCCAAAAAATTTGAAAAAAAACCATCTGTAAACCAATGAGGTAACTCTCTATGAGTTACCAAAAATTTATTTCTCAGGCTACAAATGGAGTGACGTGAGCCATTTAGGCGAATTGCTTGAAGAGAAATTCGCAAATAAATTTATTTAAATGTGAACTTTGTTTAAAAAGTGTCACTTTTTAAGAAACTTACGAATACATGTTTCGCAATAAAATAATCTTCGTTAGGGAATTAAAACACTTCCAAAAAGTGATAAGAGTAATTGCACGGCTCATAGAAATCATAACGTAGCCTCGTATGTTTGTATTTATATTCCAAGGATAAGCGCTCTCCTCATAGATAAACATGACAGGGACTTAGAAAAAGTTACTTTGTCTGAGTTTGTGCCATTATGCTCCGTTCAGTAGTACCAAGTACTTGTGTTCGGTGGATGAGTAGAATTAAATATTAGTCTCCAGTTCACCTGGAAAAAGCTTCACATTTACTTTGGCTTCTCCGCTTGTAAAAATATCGAAGACAAAAATTGCCTGACAAAAGACGCGATGCCAAAACGCCCATACGCAATTGATCTTTTTGTCTCTAGACATTCCCTGTGTCTGCATAAATTCTTTTCGAGTAGAAAAGTATGGTCCAGAAGTGGAATATCAAATAAGCAAACAATGTCTGCGTCCTCTACTCAGACGACTCAGTATATTTTAGATGGATAATTTGCCTTTCATGGGGGCAGAGAGATGAAACAAAGACGGAGTTTGTCGCAACAAGAAGTAATGACACAAAAAAAACGTCGACGCAGAACCTTAGATGTTTGCAAATAACTTGGATAAACAAGTGTAAGGAATCTCACACCATAACTGATGAATGTATAACATCTATTTTGTGTGGCCATACCTCTTCAAACAATTCTTCCAAACACCTTATTAGTATTTGCACAGACAGTTCAACTTTCGCTTTGCATCTTCGCACAACCGGTATTTGCCACAACTTCTCAATTAAATAAATATTTATGTTTTCGACACGTCACATTTCAATAGATGTTAATTGGTATAATATTCCATGAATAAATTTTTAGTACTAGCCAGTTGCTCATTAGAAAATTATGTAACTTTCTCCTTCAAAAATAGCAAAAATGACGCTGCATCCTTGACCAAATAGGTAGCATGTGCATGACGTCATGGCAGCATTCTAAATTCCAACCAATGACTGCAGGTTAAAGTAGGTCTTCTTATCATAAAACTGCCAAAGGCCCTTAACATCTTCTCAAGATGTTAAGGGCCTATCGACTAAACCAATAAGTTGGATCTAGCGAGCCACCAATAACAACTTAGTTCTTTAAGAATTAAGAATTTTTAAATTATTAAGAATTCAAATTCAACTTTAAACTTAAAAAGAGTTATCTTTTCCAGAGTAGGCTCCCACACGAAATCTCAGTTTTATTAAATGTGTGTCCTTTTTTTAATAAAAGAACTAGGTTAATTTGTAAAAGGCACTTTCAAATATTTGAATAAAAATAATGTAATCCAATACCACACTTTTTCTGTTGAGGAATATTCAATTTAGTCAAAATTGTTTGTCTTGATTCTAAATGTCATGATAATGCTGATTCATTGTGGTCTTACACAAAATACCATTGTTTGACTTTTTACACAATTAGTCTTTACTTGTTTGTTTTGCCCTAAATTTCTACCACGGTTCCTTT
Source organism: Haplosyllis leylae (assembly GCA_038406175.1). NCBI lineage: Eukaryota > Metazoa > Annelida > Polychaeta > Phyllodocida > Syllidae > Haplosyllis > Haplosyllis leylae. The sequence continues at coordinate 7,586 of JBCAUG010458996.1, forward strand.
GAATATGTTTAATTCAGTCTTTTTAATAGTAAAGCATTGTTTTTCGGGCTGTAATTCGTAGAAAAACGTCGCCGAGTAATGACGTCGTAAGCAAAACTTTTTACTTCCATCTACTTCTGATGTTTAGTTTCCCGTCCAAAGTGGGAAATTAACAATCACCAATTTGCAGTGAACGAATCGTATTTTTTTACGTTAGCAAATATCGTTTTGTTTTGTACTACTTTATGAGAAACAAATTGTCTTTCTGGTATTTGTAGTGGTATCTTTACCGTCCACATGTGTAGTAAAAAGGAAGGTAATGTTTTCAGTCGTGCGTCATTTTGTTAAAATTAGGGTCCCTGTTTTGACATTGCAACATGGGATAGGGTTCAAGGTCCCTGTCCCCGAGGAAGGACCAACCAGGAAGGATCGGGTCCCTCTCTGCCCCAAGTCTCGAGTCCCAATGCATCATGGGAAAGGAACTGGGGTGTAAGCTGTTGACCTTCGCCTGACAGGCTTTCTGATATCGAGTACATTCATCTAAACGTCCGTGTGGAAACAACGCTACAGTGTAGCAAGACTATTCCTTTTGCAAATATAATATTGCAATAGAAACATTTAAAAACGAACAGTTTTCTTGACCATTACTTAATCTTTCATATCATTAATGAATCAAGTGTCTACTAATAGAATTTTCAAATATGAAATCTTACAAAGCCACAAAGATGTTTTAATTTATTAGTAATCTGCAAACTGAGAAAAAAGACCCAGGGCTATAGATCTATCTTAAAAATCTACAGTTTTACAAATGTTTGTGTTGCGTTGAAATTTGAAATGTCATGTTTATCCACTGGTCAGTTTTCAGTTCTGCCCATCTTAGCAGTCTCGGATGTGCGACATCTGATGGTTTCGAACTGTGGACATATCAAGCCACAAACTTTACAAACTCTTCACGAAAATCTCAACAAATATGAAACTTGCACAATCCACATTTAGTGTTTGCATTACACACAACAATTCTGAAGCATGGATTGCACATTTGTGTTTGTATCATTTCTAAAATTCATCAATCCAGAGTCATTCGGACAATAAATATTGTGAATTTTTTTTTTTCGTTCACTAGATATGTAATGATGAATTTGTTGTCTTTTGGTTATCCTGCTGGTGTTACACTTACTCAACCATCTAATATTTACCCTTTTCGTGGGGTCTGTCATGGAGGACACCTTGTCTTGTTAACTGGGTAAAAATTTATAAATTTTTGTCCCTCAAGTCAAATATTAAACGAAACCATTGGACAATGGCTACCGCTACCACCACCCATAGAAATCTAACAGTTAAATGAGTAGTTGATCTTCTGGTGTTCCGTTCCTTCAAATAAGCTTCAGTGGTAAAAACTGGAGAACAAGCAAACTGACATAAGGTTAGACAATATGTAAAGAAAGTTCAAATACACTCATTGCGAAGAATTTGAAAGAACCATCACGAACTGCTGTGTATTCTTCGTCCACATCTTCTGTTATTTATTGTGCAACAAGGCTATGCTAACAGGCTCTGTTGGTGAAGCACTGGACACACAGTTGGACGTGTCTAATCAAACATTTGTCAGCAATGTTCTTAAGTTGTCCCGGTGAAAAGATTTGTCTTGTAAATAGACACTTAGGGTTGTCCATGTGTGCATATCATTATTCCGTTATAACTACGCAGAAACGACTTTAAATATAGCACGCCTATTTGGTAATATTTTCAACACTACCAAAAAGGATCGCACCATTGTGACGCATGATAGACTGGTGATTTTTTTGCAAACGTTTTTTTATGATAACTAAGCAAATTTATGCCCTTTCTTTATCGTTTGCAAGAAACGGAGAACAAAGTGTAATTCCGTTGGAACAGGTGAACAAAGTTCCAAAGCTGACAACAAAATGTTGAAGGCATTTAGTCTATTATTTAGATGAAACACTTGGATACAATTAGTTTTCTGTTACGCTAAATTTGACATTCGAGTTTTTTTCGCGATAAGGAATTCATGACAGAATCAGGCAGATCCTGAGATTAATTTTTAAGAGGTAAAATCCACAGGGTAAAATACAACTTTGAGTTCATACGTTTACCATCTTACATCTTGGATGGTTGGTTATCGGTAATAGTGATACGCTTTCTTTAAATTAAAATTAATAGAAAAAATCATGAAAGTAAAAGTAAAAAACAAGTATGCCTTTCAGTCAAAGGCGTACTACCTGCATAACACAGGGATGACAAAAATAGTTACAATCTAAGAAAGAAAATTTGACTTTTACCTTGATATTAGGCAATGTTGACCTTGACCTTAACCTTTTAAGCAGATTTGAGTAAATATAAACATGTAGAAGTAAAAGTTAGGTAGAATATGACACCTTGACCTTAAATTAATACTCAAACTTGACTAGATATGATTGAGATGTATCTGTACACTGAAAATGAGAGATTTCAGCTTCAGCAGTTCAAAAGTTATCATTTGAAGAGACAGACAGGTAAACAGATACACGCACATACACACACAAACACACACACACACACTTGAGCCACATAATTAGATCTACCAACCGGCGTGCGCGTATCTAATAGATCTTGATATCAAGGTCCTGAAATTTATTAGATTTTTACTATACTAAGTCTATTGAAAGCAAAAGTGATTTCTCTGGAAGAATAACTTTTTAAATCGATGTAACGTTCGCTTTCACTCAATGCCCACAGATCTCCCAGACTGCAATATTACATTTTCAAGAGTCAAGAGTGTTGCATCTGTTTGTTTTCCCGCAAGAAAAATCAACATATTATGTTTATGACTCACTTGTAAAACTATTGATACTTGAAATAAAACTAAAGCTTCGAAATAAAGACGCAATTGTACAAGGAAGAATAAAACGGTTTTGGAAATCCCATGACACATTGACTTTTAGGATTGTGCCCAGCATTTCAATATCATACCCTCTGTTTCACATTTGGTGTTTAAATTTAATATCTTAAAGTCAAATTTCCTTTTTTATTGGAAATTTTTTGTTAGCCTTCAGAAGACAGTAACACGAGACCAACGAGCAAGCAACTGGACTTTTACCAAAGTCATGAAGGATTTTCATGCCTCAAATTTAGTCAAATTGACAAAGATGCACTTACTGCACGGAGCCTCAGTAAAAGTTACTGCTTCTCTAAAACTAGCTTCATATAAGTTGACTATCAAAGATGAATCATTAGATTTTATGCTCTTGCCCCCCCCCTCCCCCCACCTCTCTGTCACCCAACTTTTGGACCTGCTATGGTTGCGACGAGCAACAGAATTTGACAATATATTAATTGCAACAAAACTAGATATTGACAAATTCATGACAAATGTTATTCCCCACAAGTGAAAGTAACATGTATTTTGATAAGTAAATCTTTTTCATAGTTTAAAGTATTAAGGTGCCACACATTGATATCCCCTGAGTCGTAATTTCATTTTCGCTCTTTTAGCCATATTGATCTTATTTATTTAAAACATATAATTTTCGGCAAAATATCGCTTTTTAAATATTTATAATACAGCAAAATTTAATATCGATAATGTTAACCATATCAATTACAGTAATATAATCCTTTTAACTTACTTTATAAATAGCATTGATCCAAGCGGTAGCCTTTTTCCATTAAATCTCGTTCCTATCTGAACGGCGCACACTAAAACGTCGTATATCAAACACTCAGAGGACATCTCCGTGTACCGAAAAAGCAAACTTTAAGGCCATGTGATTAAATTTGAATAGACGAGTAAACTGTTTGTTTGGCCTGAGTGTTTTTGTTTGTAAAGGGTGTTTAACACTTCCAAAAGTGAGAATAAAACTAGTGTGTTCGGCACTTTTTTGAGCGGTGCTAATTTGGCGCACTACAGAAAAAAAAAAGGGGACATAATTAGAAGTGTGTGCTACTTACCAAATACTCAGTATTACTTTTAGTAGATCTAGTTTCCGCTAAATAAAACGTGCTATCTTCTTACATCGCTGTGTAATAATAGAAACTTTCAGGGTAATAAACTCAAAAAAAAAATAAAATAAACCAAGTGACGAAATGGCGTAAATTCTTCGTGACTATTTGGCGTCATTGTAAGACCAAGCCTGCTCATCAAAGAAACATGGGATTGTCAGTGGTAAACCTGAGTGTTGATCTGAGATGAATTGCACAAACACACAGTTTGACAACACTTAATGGATCGAATTGCTTCTAAACCAAAGAATTCCACAATGTCATCCTGTCCTTTTCCCTTAACTTTCTTTGAGGCGATGTAGGTAAACTCCTTCGCTACTTTTGTTCCTGGATTCTTTGCTCCAGGAATTAAAAAAGGCAATTGTAGGAAAGAGGGACATACTAATGACAAAAAGGTTATGTTCAATAAAGATATATCTTTAAAGAATAATCATTGAGGCTGAGAGTCTGCAGGTCTGTAACATACAAACGTAGACCGTTTGCGTGTAAATTTGTCGATTTCTGTTATCTGCATTGGAACTGCTGACATTACATTCTTTGGGCAGGTGCACTTCCACCTATTTAGTGTTGTAGTTCCACTAATTCTGGAAAAGGTCACGTAGATTACGTTTATTGTTACGTAAGTTCGATACTGAAGAGAGATTTGTCTAAAATTCCGCTAACTTATTTTAGAGAAGTTTTATTGACAAAGCTTGTTCAGATGGCAGCTTAGATTGGTCAATAGGGGTTTTCACAAACCCTCCACAATTGAAGAATACCATTATTAACAACTTCAGTTCAGCTGTGCCCTTAGAAATTAACATGACCAATAAAGTGTACCATCTTGAAATCCTCTTGTCTCTACTTTCACATTTACTGAAATGATATCTCAGGTCGTATTCAGTATGGGATGCGGACCAAGGTGCCAGCCAATTTTTTCTTACCTAATGACCAAGAATAGGATATCAATAGGAAAAATGGCATCTTGGGTTTTTCATTTTTTCAAGTTTAATACAAATCTATAAGCTAACATTTGGCAATTAAACAATTTGGACATATTGTTATACCCGAAAGCAGTATAACTTATTGTTGGGTATTTGGCCAATGATTCAATATTCCCCTTGGTTCCACTGTGTTTACTGACCAGTGGTCATTTTTCCTATTGATATTCTATTATTGATTATCAGGTCATAAGACTTTGCCAGTGACTAGGGTCCGCATCCCATACTAAATACGACCCGTGGATATGGTTCAAATCAAGAAGAAAACGGCAAATGTAAGGGAATACAAAGTTGACATTAATGCCAATATTGCCACTTTTGTGCATTTGCCAAAAAAACTCGATTACAACGATAAATATCCCGATATTCATCATCCTTTGAAGAACATAACGCAAGTCCAACGGGCAAGCAACTCAGCCTTTGCCAAAGTCTTAAGTAGGAAGGTTATTCATTGTATTCTCTAATTTGTTTTTCAGTGACCGTCATTTTGCAAGTTAGTACGTGAAGCAACCCCACGACATCACCTTGTAACTACTCTAAACACTTACTATGAATCTTCTTGATTTACCACAATCAATATTATTTCTACACTTAAATTGTCTAGATCTAAAGTATAAAGATTGTGTGTGTGTTTCCGAACCGGCATCGTTTAATACAAAGCCACCACCTCCTGAGTCCACATAGGTGAAACACAGTAAGTAACTTGATCACGTTAATTATGTACAGCTTCTTCTTACGGATTATTAAAGATATTTAATACGCAAAGCTACCTGAAAGTTTGTTCTAGAATAGCAGCAGCTTTGACCGGCCCACGTTGTTCACGATGTCCGTAAACGTGTTCGTCCGGGAAGAAGATCCTTCGTAGTTTGGCATTTTAGTCGTGACAATGCTATGGCTACTGTGACAAAAACGGTGACTAATTTTTTCATTTATGGAATTTGACGTCAGTAAATGGAAGATATGGAAGATAATATAGTTAAAATAGATTAATCCAAATTTTCTAGTGAGACTGCGCTTGTTTTATGATGGTTATCACGCAATTATATCATGAGTCCAGTTCAACCTTAAATTAAGTGAAAACCGAAAAAGAACCTCAACCATAGGGATTACTTAATTGTACCTCAAGGGATTTATTTGTGGTATGTTCGAAAATACAAGCGAGAACTTCAAGTTTCATGACGAGGGCCAAGAAGAAACGTCTCCATCGAAAACATTAAGTACATCCACCGGCATGTTCATCCTAATTGTGTTCACATTAGCAGCCCTGGTTGGCAATGGTATTATCTGTTACTTGGTACACTCCAAATATCATTTGAAAACCATACCCAATAGGCTGGTGTTAAATCTCTGTTGGTGTGGAACTTTTACTGCTCTACTCAATGGACCTTTGATGTTGGTGACAACCGCAAAACAGGATTGGATACTCGGTAAGGGTGGTAATCGGTAATGGATCCAGAAATTGGTTAAAAGGGGGGCAAAAATCTTTTTCGCTGCATTCGGTGGCCGTTTCCTTGATTCAATTTGCATATATGATTTCGGACAACTCCGCCTTCCCCTTTTCATGAATCAATCCCTGAGAGAGTTTTTGGCATTATGAAACTCCTTGACATTGATTATAAAAGCTTATTTGCAATATATTGAGCTCAAGATGGTTTCGCAGAAAAATGGTTGTAACTTTAACTTACCCTAATTCAGAATACTTACACAAAGACCAGTACTCAGAGGAGTATGTGGATTTTAAAATATTCTTCGGTAAATGGGCAGAATTTTTAATTGCTCGGTAAAATTAAGCATATCTACAATGATGTATTTTGCAAATAATATTATAATAAAATATTAGTAGTTTTGTGTCTTAAAATTACGCAGTAATTCAATAAAACCAGGCAAATAATTGTTAATTTGAATAGATTAGAAGCTGGATATATTCTATTTACATTTGCAGGTTCAACAATGTGTCAAATCAGTGGATTTTGCAGCACAGTACTTGCCATGGTATCTGTCATGACTCTTGCTGTGATATCATTTAACAGGTTAATCTCAAAATATTTGAACAAAAAATCCAAAAGGCAAGGTGTACTACTCTGTTACCCTTCCTGTTGTCCGCATACGTTCACCTTTTTCTTACAGCCTTCCCTCCCATTTCTCCCCGACTCAGTTTTTGACAAAAAATCATTTGCCATTAATTTTCCGAAACAAAATTTATTTTGCACTTTTACAACAGCGTAACATTTTTCACAGCAAATTTTAAAAACTAAATTTTTTCTTGGAAAGAATGGCATCTGGCCAAAGGCAAATTTATTTTTATTTTTGGTTGAAGGTGCTGTTTAATCGTGTACACGTCTACAGCTGCTCACGTTTTTACTGTCAGGTCCACACACGTCATGGTGGCAGGTGAGTATCATATTCACGTGTTTAAATCTCCAGGTTTACGAAAACATTCTGAAGTTAATATTTCACGTTTCCTTCTTCAAAATCACGCCTAACCACCACAGTCAATATTTCATGTATGATTTGCTCGGAATCTCTTGGCGTTGAAATCGATCAGTACGAAAATTTGAAATCGCATTCACATGGGGACTATTCCTTTGAGATGAAGTTAATTGTTATGAAAAGGGTTTATGAGGAGTCCATTCTGTGGGTCCTTTGGACCTCTGACGTCTGTCCTAGATTTCACAGTCAGGGTGGGTCCCCCATCTCCCTCTTGCATTCTTAATGCAATCCGTCCTTATTTTCTTTTCCATATTCAAGCTAAATGTCTTACGTTGCAGGTATATGGTGCTTCTCCATTATTCTATCACTTCCACCTCTAATCGGCTGGTCCACTTACACCTTTGTAAAAAGTAAATTAATCTGCACATTGGATTGGTCTACCGAACCGACATACACATCACTGGCAAGTAATCTTTTTATTTGGAACCAGGGGCGTACCCTACTTCGCAGGGGGCGGAGGATGTGGTGTCGTTGAGTCTGCAGTGTTGTTAAGCTTGGTGTTGTCAACAACGACACACAAACACACACACACACAAACACAGACAATTCCAGGATTCTTATATTTTTCGTATAACTTTATTTCATCTAATTACAGTTTCTTAATA
>JBCAUG010459107.1:0-15638 GCA_038406175.1 Haplosyllis leylae
CAACAACTAGTTTCTTTCTTTTCACACAGATTTATTAAATTTAATTCTGAATAGACTCTGGAATCCGGATATAACAAGAGTCTGTACCAAATAGCAGAGATGCAAATTGTTGTCAAAGAGCTACACTAGTTATGACGAATCAGCGGCAAGAATTGATTTCAGATATCTACCTGTTGAATTTTTTCCCAAAAATAAAACTAGATGTGATGTTAAGTACAGCCACATACTGCATGTGGATTCCCAGGGTTTCAACCGCAAAAATGTTCACTTCGGTAAAAACACCTTGCAGACTGCATAAAAACCACAATGGACAAAAGCCAAAACAGTCTCTCAACCAAGTTTTCAAGAGTCCAGTTAGTAATTTTACAAGATATTTCTCTCACCCAACAACCTGAATCAGGATTTTAAAATTTCCTCAAAGATTTAATGGTAATCGTCATCTTGTGATACCTCTCTCTCTGGCGTAGTTCAATGATTTTCTGGAGAAATGGGTCAACACTTCAGATCTCCTCAGATGGTGATCAGAATTTAAAATAACATTCTTCAATAAGAATTAGAATACCCGTTATTCTGTAGGCCACCTCATATCTGTTAGAATCATAATGAAACCAGTGAAGTAGATTTCTCAGCATTGACGACTTTGTAAATTATTTTCAAGTGTAACGTATTTTGAAAATTGTCATCGAAAACTGCGGTCTAAACATAGAAAATGGTTTTAGCTGAATCACCTCATTCATTTATTGATCTAAGTAATTTTAGTTCCCTGCCCAATTTGACACAGAACTAAGGGCGTAATGTGTTTTTTTCTTCTCTTGCAAACTTCCCGGTGAGCATTACAAAACAAGAGTGTCATTTAAGGCCAAATTCTCAAATTTTTGCTCGAGCGTAATCACTTATTGAAAAGGACATGTTGAAATAATCACCATCAAAGCCACAAAGCGTAAAATACCAAATGTCCAACGTGAAGATCAAAGTCGTGTATTTTATGTGTCTTAACTGTTCCAGTCACAATATATTATTACAATAAAGTACATGCGAACCAATCTGGAGAAATCATTTAGCCAAGAGAAGAACTTCAGACTTTTTATTTCAAATATCTGCGAACTTTACTTTTGCAAGTCGTTCGTTTATCAGGGTGTAAATTATAAATCAACTCCTTAGGAATCCTTAGTTACTTTTTCTTCCGCCGGCACCAATTCACCAAGTGGTTAATCTACACCGTGTTAAACATTCAGTTCACCGAGGCGTGATATTGGCAGAAATCTATATATCTTCTTCTCACTGTTTTTTACAAGGTTAGTTACCCCATTGAAAAGCGCCATGAGTTTCAGTCTCCACCTTCAATTGTCCTTAAAGTTTCGAAAACGTTTGACATTTCGGTCTCAAAGAAGATTGTGATTCAGCAAGGTAGAACCATACGTACAATGACTGTGGATAAAATGTTCATGTTATTTCAAAGACTCTATTTTGTGTTTGTAGGCCCAGTTCAGTTTTATTCAAACCATAACCAAAGTTTGTCGACGACAATTTATTATCGAAAGCAAATAGTTGAATTTTTATTACTGTGAATTCAAAATGAGACTAAATTGACCAGACTATTCTTTGTTTTCCTATATTCAAACTTTCAATCTTCTGATAATCAGTCAGGATATACCCATTGCACTAAAGAGCGAACTGTGAATGGGAGACATTGAAATACTTTCATTAGTCTTCAATCAATCTTGTTTGGTTCCAGTTGAATTCACCTTATTTGACGAATCCACCCACAAAATACGAAAAACACGATTACTCCCTAAAAAGTGTCATGATGGAAAAAATACCCCAAAGGTGAAAGATACAGTACTCATAATAACTTGCTTACGTTCATGGACTAAAAATACGCATGCACAGTTTACACAGGGGTGTCGAAACTTCGTGTACAATGGCCAAGTGCCACGTTCTTTTGCGTAACCCCCAAGTTGATATCTTTCAAACCCTCATGTTTCTATGTTTGACATACCGAAGGTTTTGGCTTGCAATGGGAATATAAGCATGCCTTTTTCATTCCATGAACACATGGCCCAAAAAAGACATTTATCCAGGGTTGTAAACAGGTCTTTCACTTTGCATGAGTACGCCATGTCTCTTTTTCAGGGGGTTTTCTCAAAGGTCATGAATAGTAAGTCGCTGATGAGCTATTTGAGTTTCTGATGATGTCTGGAATAGTATCAGTCTGAGTCATAAGTAATTTTGCTATTTAGAAGCCTTATTTGCTTCCTATTCACTAAGCGTCATAATAAGACAAATAAGAAGTAAATAAGCTATTTAAGCTTTTTGTGAACCCCCCAGGCCATAGCATTGGTTACGTGATGTTGAGTAAAGGAGCTTCTGTCGTTCCAAGAAAGACGCATCAAAACCAGAAACGTTTGGCCGCGATCCCCTCACTATTCAACACAATTTTGTAACACATTTTCAAATATGGTAAAAAGATTATTTTTGTAAACCCTAAAATGTAATTACATTGTCTGATCCGAAATTTTATGGAATCAGAAAAAAAAATTGGTCATTCGGGATTGGTCGAGCAGGATACCCCCAGATCCACCACTATCAATTTGCCTTTTTTTGATGTCAATGAATTGACTTCTGTTACTTTTCGTTAAATGGAAAAGAAGAAATTGGGAGAGGGAGAATGAAAATCTATCATCAGTGAGCGGACTTTTGAGGATACGAATTGAATACTTATTAAATTCCTGATTTTGCAATCATTTGCTGCCCTGAAATATTAACATCTAAAAAGAGTCAGTGAACTATGTATTTTCAATGGCTCGGCCTGAGATTGGTTTCGCGCAGGCGCATTGTATTGGCCTTTAAGATCGAAACAAAAACATTACACTTTTACGTCTGAAAATACAAATACCTGTTTCATGGATGATGGGAGTTTAGTTTTGCAGGGTTTCCTGGAAGTTGCGCAGTTTTTATTTTATTGCATCAGTTTAAATTACTCTGATAAAACCGTCTGATTAAGCCTTGACATCACACGGCTTTTAAACGGAGCAAGACGAAGTATAAAAATAAATACAGCCTGAACCTTAAACCTCTACTTCTAGGATTCATGACCAGCTGAGGAGAGAAGAATTTCTCAATTTCTTTGTGCACAACATTTTGATTTCTTACCTCCACGGGTAAACAATGGACATACTTTGTTCAGGCCACAAGTGACAACGCTTTTTATTTACCCGATTCCATAAGGTCAATAGAAAGTTACATCCACTGGTGGTGTTATTGTTAGTGGAGACTTGAACTGCGCCTATTGCACTGAGTGCTGATAGTGGAAGGAAGGACTTGCCAGATCACGCAGCAGGCTCATTATAAGCGTTAAAGACATTCAAGAGTAAAGTACGCTCTACTGTGAACAATTTTCACTTGCTATTTTTGTACATTGGATGTATTGGAATGAATGACATTCATTAAGAGAGACGACATGGCATCGAAAACTTCAATCATAATTGAAATTTCTTCATTACTGTTGCTAAATTGGATAACAATCACTAGCTCAGGTATGTCATTTTTTTCAATGTAGCATCCAACAAAACCGCTTCTTAATTAAAAACTGTTAAACTCACATACATGTTCAGATTTTTAAAATTCTCTACATTTATCCATGAATTCGTGGGACCGCTGACAACCCTGTTTCTGGAATTTGTATGATTTATGTCTTGATTATTGAACACAGAATAGATCTTCCGTCACTGACGTGCTTACTTTCTGCCTGGGACTATTTGTCTCATAAACGTCTTTATTGTTTTCTACCATAAACACATCAACACGTTCCCTCACACGATTAACTGGAAATAGACGGAGTGTATTTTATTTGTTTACAAGTTTTTACTATTGTTCAAACAAACAACAGTTCAGTCTCAAGGATGCTGTGTGTTTGTTTTTCCTTCCAAGTGACTTTGGGATTAAATAAAAGATCTTCACAGACCTCCAAAATCCACCTTTTTGTTTGTTGCATGTTGGCTCTTCAGAATATATTTCATTTTGCACATTTCTGGGAATGAATTTGAAATGTTTTCATTATTTGTGAAATTTTCTGGGTTTTTTTCTTTGACGTATTCAAACTTATTCGCCCTGGATCTTGAAACCTGGTCCACAATGAAACCATTGAGGTATGTGTTTCAAAAGCCAACGAGCTGTACATATCGTGTAAATATCTCTCCGCTCGAGGTCTGTTTTCTTCAGGACTGTTAACATGCCTGTTGCAATGGCGCAGTTTGATGGTTGAGACATGACCTGGGTCAAGGCAATGTAATAAAGAATTCCTTCGACGTAGATACCTCAATCCTGAAATCTCTATTCAAAGACGTGCATACCTGAGTGAAGTCGTTATTATTGTCGTTAAAGGTTAATATTTGAGAGCTCCTTAAATTAGGTTAGAATAACTTAGTTTAAAGAAAAGGTCATGGAGAAAGGTCATGACGCTGGAAAGGTCAGACAGTCGCGCACGGACTGAGGAATGATTGCGTCTTTGCGTCGATCACTCTGCTGAGATTTGCATATTTGGGCAGCTAATCTTAAACGTTAATGAACTTTCTGTGATTACTGTAATCCATTTAATGGTTCTAATAACTAGTTATGGTTCACCAAGTGAACCTGAACTATTTTCCTTTCGTGTACAATTGTGTGAAATTACATCTCGGTTTAAATCGTAAGGACATAATTCAGCTCACATTTGCATGTAAAAAGTGGATTGCACCATGGTAGACATGGTTTGGAAAAAGGTAGTCTCCTACATGGAAAGGCTACCGTAGACACACTCCAATAAGATAACATCGCACTTAGGAAACAGCACATATTAAGTACTAAAAAAGTGATCTTAGCGTTTCAATTACAAAAATAAACATTTATTTCAGTCACTTTTAAATTCATTAAATCCTTAGTCTATGTTACAAAAATCTCTGATGTTTTGAGCTGCTGACACTATCCTATTATTTGTGAAGGGGTTTCTTATCTCCCTTTGTGCATTCAATCTATCTTTTTGTCCATGAACTAGTCTGGTCTTTCCTTACGGAAATAGTTTAGGTCTATTAGGTAAATTGTTAAGTTTAAATTAATGATTTGGTCTGTGTTTAATGTCTTCTGACTTAAAATTATCATTCCAACCTCCAACACGAGCTCAAACTTTCCGCGACTAAAATCTTAAGGCAAGTTGTTGGCAATGTTGGCAGAGCTTAATTTTTGTGTTTCTCCATTTAAGTTTATTTTCTTGGTTCTTATCTTGACATGTCATTTCCTTTAAGTAATAACAAGATTAGGCATTTCAACCAAGGTTGTGATTAACTATAATAAATTTAGCAAAGGAAATATGTGGAGAGAAGTAGTTGGCAGAAATGTCAACTTTTTGTTGTTGGTAATCTGGGAAAAACTCGAATGCTGCCTTGAAACAGCTAAGTCATTGTTTGGAAGCTGACAAAATATAGCTTTATTACTTATTGCGAAATGCCCAGTGTAGAGACCACTTTGTAGACTTTTCTTGTTGTTACATGTAAAGAACCCTTAAAATGACTGCATCCACACGACAAAATTAGTTTGACCCAGAAAGTTTCAAACAATGGGATCCTGTTTTCAATATGATGGTCAACGGTTCAACAGCCATTAACCCCGAGGACACCGTCTTGAATTGCTGAAGGATACACACACGAGGAAAATGAAACTATTGCTGGCAAGCACTCCGTTCGTTATGGCCCAGGAAGATAATTAACTGTTGTGGAAGGAATCTAAAAATGGATCGTTCGGAAGTCAGAATTTATCTTCCTTTTTGAACAAGGAAGAATTTGTGATGACATAATTGTTGTGTATTTATCATGACAAGAAATAGGTCATTAGGTAAAATTTTGTACAGAATACCTTGGAAGATTCAACAGCTCATTAACATCTGTAAAATAGATGAACGGTTTGATGGTTGTCTCTTTGTCCTTTTAAAATTGATCTATTTCGTTGGAGTATTCAGATTTAATTATTTCCTGGCAGTTTTTGTGACAAATAGCTTCACGTAGAGTATAATCATAGTCTTTCCGTCTTTTTATCATGTAATCTTTTCTTTGCTCCTCTGCAGAAATCAACTAATCTGAGTGTTGTGAAACATTGTAATCTGATACTAGGACATGGTTGATTATTAGACATGATTGGTGGAACCTCTGAGAATTTCCACCGATCAATGTTCAATCCCGTCAGGTATCAAATTCATCAATATTACAGGCAAAGGTCGGGTTTCATTTCAATCACGAAACCTAGATAGACATGGTTGTTTGAAATTTGTTGTTACAATGTAAAATATTTGTTAATGGCACTGGAAATCAGGTTACCTCATTTTCATTAAGACCTATTCACACCTAGAGTTAGCGTAGACGTTTTGGAAGGAATACATTGATTTCAATTGATACATTCAGACATGGACGCTTACGCTAACGTCGGTGTGAACACAACCTTACACGTATAACTGGGCTGAATTTAAAGAAATAGTTGCCTTTTAGCTGTAAAAAAAATTTTGGCCGCCACATTTTTGTGATTAAGCAGTTGAAAAGTCTCCTAAAATTGATTTTAATGGAGAATAATCTAAGATATGTTTAGAGACCTTAAGTGGAAGAAGTGAAAGAATGTATTGAAACTTTCAGCGGAATTTCTTAAATTGGCGCCAAAATGGCGGTGATGGACATTGAAAGAAACTGCAGCATCACCTGAACGCATCGCCTGTTTCTGCAAAATCATTTCGCTTCAACTGCGTATTTACACCAGGTCTTGAGAAAACTTCTTAAAAAGGAGCGCGTGGATTTGTGTAACATATGTACAGTGTAATTCTCGACATGACGATGCAGCATGATGCAGCAAAATACCCCATTTCAGTCCAGATTAATTCAAGCCTGTCGTGCGAATGAGGCCAAGCCAAAACCAAAAGCGTTTCAATTCAATAAATCCACTTTCGTTGGTCATTCCGTGCTCAAAAATAAGCTGTCAGATTTGATCAGACTCTGAATGCAACAAAATGATCCAAAATGACGTTCGTGTTTACCCAAGAGTCATGTCTATAAATAATAACCCGAGTTTATTCAGATTTGGTCGACCATGGATGTCTAAACAGTTTCGATGTTATTCCACATCTGAATAAAAATGTGTCACAATGAACTTTCCACGCCGTACAACGTCAGCAAAATGGCTTTTGATGCACGAACATCTTGAGAATCAAGACGGCAGGCATATTGTGATGGAGAATGTAAATATTGCACATACCCAATCAGGACTTGAATTTCTTCACATGTGAATCCTTCTCCCCCCAAGGGTCAACGACGCTTAAGTAGGGGGGCAGAAAGAGTCTGCATAACCCTCCCCCCCCCACTCTCAACCAGGGGAATGATGTGGAAATCGGAAATGGAAGTCAACATAAATCTCCCTGACAGAGAATCATGTATAGGAATCAAAGTCTGCATAATTACAACCCCCTGGCCAAATTACACTGAAAAAGATGCAAGTCCACGAGGCCATATTGAACCCCAGATCTTGGGTGTCTCGTTATCATTTCATTTTTGAGCAATTTCAGAGCGATATTGTCATTTAAAGTGACAGGTGAAACCAACGTTTTATTGATCTGTGAACAGAACTTTTCTTGCCCCAAATGTTCACACACCTCGCAAGA
This sequence comes from Haplosyllis leylae, assembly GCA_038406175.1. Lineage (NCBI taxonomy): Eukaryota > Metazoa > Annelida > Polychaeta > Phyllodocida > Syllidae > Haplosyllis > Haplosyllis leylae. The sequence continues at coordinate 7,670 of JBCAUG010459107.1, forward strand.
CATGGTAGTTCAGACAAATCAGACCATGACAAACAAACAAACCAAAATAGTAATGAAATTGGCCTGGGGTTGTCTTTATCATTTACCCTGACAGATAGAAAATAACAACCTGAAATAGAAATTTTATAAAGTTATGCTATTCATGCCAGTAATCATCAAAATGGATTTCCAAAAAGGCACCTACCCCTATAACTTTTCATATCTGCAGGACTTGATTTTAATTCTAAACTTTAAAATAGGTATGAAATTAAATTATGAACGCCCTCCTTTCAGGACCTCTGCAAATAATACCAATAAATATGACCCAAAGTGAGTGGTTATGCCTCAATCTGGTAACTGTTTCAAAGTGGCTTTGTTAGGATAGTTTAGAAATCTATTCGATTTTGGTTTCAACACTGTTTTCACGACCGTGAAGATTATGGTTGCTAGCTCGTAGAGTCAGCTTATTCATCCAATGAGATTGAGCGAAGCAATTCTGCATGTGGTAGAAGAGAGTTTTGTTTTATGTTAATGAGTTCCAGATGTCTATTTAGAAGGATCAGTAATTGAACCTGAACCTACATCATACTGTTGAGCCACTAGGACCATCTTTAACTTGCCCCATATTGACAGGAGGTTGGCCACATTTGGGCACAGCTTGATCCATTTTCGAAATTTGACAACTCTTACATCGTCAGAACTAAATTCCATACGCATTGTTTGGCATCTATAATATTAGGAAATACTCCAAAAGAAACCTCAGATTGACTGTTTTTCATTTACTACTCAATATTATGGGTACCACCAACTTCCTGTTATTTGGTATTGTAGAAAAACCATTTGTATAGAATATCAATTGACTCTGCAGTATCTAGCTACAAATCCAAGACTTGATGGAGTAAAAATGTGAATTTTTTTAAAAATCGAATAAAGCAGCCAACGTTTTGGCAACCAGGTCTATCAAATGACGTAATATGATGTGGCATATTATGACGCTACGTTGACAGAGATTTGTGTACAGTTTTGGGCACAATTCCATGGGCATGACCACCTTGTCTTATCAAATTCCATTTGATAGACAATTATCCATGCTCGGAAAAAAATTCGTCAGATCTTTCCACCAGACTTTATCCCGTTGGATACTCTCCATCACACTTAATCTTTTACTGAGTTTAAAAACTATGCAAATATAATTCAGCTCTAACCCTCTAATATGCCTGAACTGTTTAACAAATTCCATCACCAAAGACAGTTTCTTAGCCGGGTCGAAGTAGCTCAAACGGTTAGCACGTGTCACACACTGTGCCGCACACTGTGACATGGGTTTGAGTCCCGCCAATGCTTGAAAAAGTAAGTGTATCAAAAAGGTTTTGACAACAATGCCGGTCAACAAAAGGTTGGCTGGTGAATCCAAGGGATCAATTGGTACACAGATAGTGAAGCACACAAACCAGGGATCCGTCCATTCTGGCTTTAAAACCCAGGGCAGATGTCATCTGAAGTTCAAAACAGTGGTACCAGTAGGTCCACAAAACAGGAATTAATCTTTTGTCTCAAAGACCCAGTTCACTTAAAAGAGAGCATGAATCCTTCTTTTGTATTTAAAATTTAATAAGTAATGGAGGAAATATTCGAATTTTAATTATCCATAACCATCTGTGGTCCAGTTATTCTAATGTAACGTCAGTATATCTACGTAACGCTAATTCAGGTGGATTCCCTATGTGAAACCTTTTAAAAAGTGGCCCAAAAACGGTACCTTCAGTGCTGGTAGTACTATGTTTGACGGTTCATGAAACTGAATACACCACAGAAAAACGTCTAATGCATTTCAGTTTCGAAGACACCGTCGCGGGTTGGCACCTGTCTACTCCTACATGTTCGTTAGATTCTGAGATAGCATTGTAAATTGACGAACATTATGAAAAACAACAAATCTAGGTTGAGGTCACAGTGACCTAATTAGACCCTATTAATTGTTGAACTGCTTGAGAGTCTGGGCTGCTGCTATGAAGATAATAATTTTCTTTCTCGTGGCACAGATAGAATCTGGTGTGGTTTTTGTTTTCCATTTTGATGAAGAATTAACATCGTTTGGAAACAAATTCTTGCTGGTTCCGAACATTGGCGGATGTGCATTTTTTTTGTTAAGTCTTGAGAACGAACACCTCAGAACTGGGGTTCACAGTTAAATTCGTGGAGCTCAATCCGAAACTTTGTGCCTCACGTGTAGAAGAATCTAAGTCCTGCCTAGGTAGGCAATCAAATGTTTGCATTTTCCATGACAATACACCCATCGCAATGCTTTGTTGCCAGGGCATGACTATTGCAAAGCTGACCAAACGTTGATAACTACAAATCATCCTTTAAGTGGAATGGTATTGTAATATTTTTCATCTGCATACATGGATAAGAATACTTTCAGTCTGGTCAGACTGTCTGTCCATCTGTCGTTCTGTTCAGGCTATAACTTAACCAGTAGAAGTTATGGATTTTATTTTTGTGTGTATGGATACATCTTGATGATATCTAGTTCAAATTTGATTCTTAAGAATGATTAGATCAAGGTCAAGGTTAAATGGATATAATGTTATTTTTATTTAACCTTTACTTCAAAATGTTTGTATTCCAGTCATGTTTAAAATTCGAGTTTGTATAAAGGTCAAGGTCAATGTTACTCAGTGTCAAGATCAAATAAAAAAAATTATTTTCTGTCTATTGAAAATTTTCCTGTGATATATGTGTGATATGGATGGTATGCCTTCTACTGAAAGGCATTCTTGTTTGAATTCATGACACCACATACAAGACCAAACTTATTGATGCCCTTGTAACTAACGGTAAGCATACATGTTCCCTTTCAAGGTTAGATAAGTGTGGACAATAGGTGGTCATAGCCACAAACCACAACAAAACATGGGATCAGAAATAAATATAAAGAAAGTGAAAGTAAAGTGATTCAGTGCAAGTAGTATCTCGCAATTAGATAAATGCTCATAAAACACGCCTCCATAAAAAGTGCAACCATTAAGTGGAATGGTATTGTCAAAAAATGTAGATGTTACTTTTCAAAAAGTCATCTAGCTCAAAAAATGTTTCACGTGCAAAAAAACTTGATATGAATTCTACCTGTGAAATAGATTGCTGCTGGATCGTTTGGAGTCAGCTTAGTGATTGTCCATAGTATTTTGGGAATATGCCTTGGCACTTTCATGATAAGTAAGCCTACTTTAAACGGCAGTAATTGGTGGGAATTTGTTTACACAGAATATCATCATAATGTCATAATGACGTTCCATCATAGCAACGGACCAGCCTGTTGTGACTTCACGACGTTGTATTTTATTAAATACTCAGCGTAAATGGACCGTGAACTCACTGGCCCCTAACAGCAAAAATAATATATATTTTCGGGTCATGGTTGAGAAGCTCAGAGCATGTACAAGTTTTTATGTCTAAATCGTGACTGACGATGAATATTTTTAGCACCTGACAAGCGTTTTAGTTTCACTCCATCAGCATTTCATTTGATACTTTCAAATCGTTGAAGATTTTTGGTTATTTTGGGCGAGTCTACACTGTGTGTGTGTTTGTGTGTGTGTGTGTGTGTGTGTGGTGAATAAAAGTATGAGACTGATGTGTAAGAGCTCGTTCACATGGTGCGATTTGCGGCTGTCATTTATTTTTGCTTCTGATTGGTTGTGTAGAGGCTGGTAATGTTGGCAAAGTTGCACAGTGTGAACACTTGCATTGAATCCTGTACAACCTATTAGTTTCGCTAAGAAGAATCGCATCGCAATCGCACAGTGTGAACGGGCCTTTGATATGACAGATGAGTGTAACAGTGCTGATAGCCGACTACACTATTGTGTCACATTTATAAATTAGCCATAATTATCTCCACTTTTGAGACCCTGTGTGTGTTTAAAGAAAACACAGCCCACACAGGAAGTTCAATGAAATTTAGATCTACTATTTACTTTACCAACGATTCAGTAAATTCCTAGAAGGAAATGCCTTTGTTTTAAAGGCGAATGTTCTAAAAAAATACGATAAATTAGTTTCATCAAATAGTGCAGAAAAAAGTGATCGAAAAATTATTTCCATTAATGATATTGAGGTTTTTTTTGTTACAAAGGAAAGTAGATCTATCACGAATGCACTGTAATCCATCTAAGGGGTGAATGGATTCATCAATTAAAGGGTGCTTGAACTAGATCAAATATGTAATTTGTGTTTCTTTTTGCAACTTACGCAACATAGCAAGAGACATTTCAAATTTTAGTACTGCACATGTCACAATATATCATCATGGAAGAAAAAGTTGTTTATACCTTTACACTCTAAAATCCACAAGGCCATATTGAGAAAGGGGTAAGATCCCCCATGAATTGACATGTTTATGCCCTACATGTCTTTGACTCTGTTTATTGCGAAAAAAAATGACACCCCATTTAGGATGAACATCTTTAATGATCTTCTTGGAATTTTTCTCTTTTGTCTTGAATTGCGCATTTTATCAAAATTTTCCAGTTCAGAAAGTGCAAACTTTACACTTACTGATATACTTATATTATCCTTTACTCAATTAACCAGTATAAGAAGAAACTGAAAAGTTTTTTAAAGTTATCCTTGCTTTAGTATTTACATACCAGTTTGAGAAGTCACAAACGTTTTGTCATGGAATTTCCCTTCTAATACCTTAAAATACACCATGTAAGATTTCTAATGGATTTAACACATTTAATTCTGGTCATTTTGCACCACACACCCACCATCTTTCATTGTCAAACATTAACGCAGACAGTTCTTGGCCGATACATGAACTTTATTCAAATACACAACGAAAGCCCATATGATTTCACCATGACCGTCTCTGGAATTTATCACTTTATCATCACTTTTGTTATGCGACAATTAAGCCTTTTTTAACAGGTGATTTTATGCTCTGTGAAGTACCTTTTCTTGGTGTTGCGAAAGTTCATGTTTGTGCACGTTTTGACTGCACGAATGAATCTCTGACATAAAGAACACTCCACCCGAAAAAAATCCCGATCGTATTTTCATAAATAGCTCCGCCTGACGTAGCTATACCTTAATCTTTATATTTAATTCAGCAAAAAGAATGAAACAATGAACCAAAGATTTCATTCCAAGTGACCTGAAATCTGGGAATAAGCAATTATATGTGATTAAATTATTAGACTTGTTGAAAAATTAATGAAACGAAAATGGTTCAATTTAATGCGATATCAGTTCGCAAAATAAAAAATATGTATAAAAAATATAATCTGTACATTATTTTGATAATTAACAAATGGCAAAAACATAACAGATTTATCATGTCGATGATAAAATCGAAAAAATTATAGTTTTTATAGTTCTACAATTAAGGTAGTTCTTTACTACATACAGTTCACTAATTTAGTAGCATTTGTTTGGAGAAAATAATGTTCAGAGATATCTGTGAAAGCTTTAGCAACATTCATCAGCTAACTATTGAGTAATCAAACCGCAAGGATGGTCCAAGTTTCCATTGAAATCAATGGTAATTTCCAATTTTTCTCAAATTTAGCATGATAAAATTTCTTAATAGTTTTCACAATGTTGTAGATGTTCCAAAATTTAGTTCTTTAGACAAAAATATTTAAATAAATAAACATTCTTCTATTTTTATTTAGATTTTCATTAAAATGTTATTGTCATTTCATCTCCCTGAATGTCCCATGGTCACGTGACCACCAGAATGCATTGCAATTGAGCACAGTTAACTGTACATCTTGTGGTCAGTGAAGTATGACTCTTTATATTTTGTCACTGAACACATGGCTGTGATGTCAATGTTATAAAGTGTCTTTGCCCCAGTCTAATGAGTGTGAACTGAGTGTCCATGGTTGTTGTCCTTACGTCTCTCCGGACAAGGAATCTTGTCCTGTAACTCTGTCCTCAGCTCTCCTCACAACCAAAGAGTCCTCCCGGATAATCCGAGTGACCCCAACTCTCTGAGCAAGAGTTTCTCACGGAATTGTCACAATCGGAAGGAGTCCTTACGAAACATATCAAGTGACCTGAAGTGAGCTTGTAAGGAACAATTAGAGGTATTAATGTGTCAAGCCAGTTGAAAAATTAGCGAATACTTCACTGATCTAGTTTTTGTCCCCCTCTCTACACAGGACGGAGTTCTCTGAATAACTCAAATAACCTCTAGTCTCAGGCAGGAGGAGAGAAACAATTAGAGGTGTGGAACAATCAGAGTTATTCTCGGTTCCTGACAGCCCGTGGTTACCAAATAAATTTCCAAAAAAGACAAAACCATCTGATAAATGCATTGACTTCCTTATCCAGGGACTCAAAAATGATCTCATTGACGAAAAATTTTGATTGTGATTCTTTTTTGTTACTTCAAATCAACTAGAAATAACTTTTCCTTTTGCCTCTGCTTCAATCTGCCTGTCTCGGGCTCTTACATTTTTGTAAAGATCTGAATGTTAAACGAATGGATCCCACATTAATATTTTTGCGTTTCCACTCTAATTTCAGTGTCGCACGAGACGACGTTACTGTGGACGGAGAAGGCAGACAACAGTTTGGTGCGGATAGTGGGTATCCCTGGCAACCCCTGGGAATGGCTGAAGTCAGGGGACATCTCCGTCATAGGGCAGGGTATGCCTGCCAACCTGCAGGCCAGAGTCATCTCATCCAGAATAGCATTAGGTTTTAGGTCAGTTCTACTAACATTTCATCCTGAAATCCTGAAATTTGGATGTTCTCCCATGTGAAGACACAATTTGTTATGAGATGCATGTCCAGCAAATTTGAGAAGTTCAGCAATATCAGACTTCCATGAAACGACATTGATAATTTCACTGAAGGAATGCGTTGGACATTTTTTGATTCATCACAAATATTTACTCTCAAGTTGTTTGAAGAAACACTAGCCATGTCTTTTCGATGATCTAATAAAGGAAATTCCAGGGGATTTCTTACAAAAACCATGAAATGACAATTTATATTGTCTTTTCTACACTTCTAGAAAAGGCAAGAAGTATCAAGACTGGGAAGTGAAACTGTCACACTGTCCCAACATTGCATAACAAGCAAAAACGTTTGGGGTGTTTTAACTTAAGGCTTTACCATAAATTCTGTTCCTCCAACGACTCTTAAATTTCAGACGAATTTAGATGTCAAAATCAAGTCACCTAAAGCAATAGTCACCAAACTTCCTTGTTTTGGCGCACGCATTTGGTGGTGAACTTTTTCATATTAACCACAGGAAGAAAGAAATGGAAAGCTCTAGAATAAAACTATTCAAACTCTTTGCAATTCTTCTCGAAAACATGTGTATCTATTTTTTGCAATATATTTGTCTTCAAACTTTTTTGTATTTCCCTATTATCTATAACGTGAAAGTCAAAGGGTAACAAATTCATTTTCTCTATTTAACTTGATTCAAACAACTAAAATCTGGATCGAAGCTAAAACATTCGACGGTGGGTGAGTGAGTTTCCAGTGACGGATGTGGAACATTCTGAGTCGGAGAGGCACCTCTTTGAATTGACGGATTTCGGGGTGTCGGGTGGTAAATCATCCCCCGTCACCCTTCTTAGGGCCCGTTTATACCAAGCGTCGATGTTAATGCAGAGTCAAAGCTACATTGACGCTAGTGATACAGCTCTCATTGAAATCAATAGAAGCAAATAGAGTCACTCCAGAATGAGGCTGCAACTCACTTTGGAGTGACTCCATTCTTTTCAATGAGACAAGCATCATCGCGGCATTGACTCAGCGGTGACGCTGAAGATTTCCCTTCCTATGTAACAAAGCACCAACATATTTACCGCCCGCGTACATAGTATGAAGGAAGGTAATAGTTTCACTTTGTCTGTCAACCAGGGGGGTACCTGGCATAGGGTAACCCCCCTAGCTGAGGTGGGGTACCCCCTTGGCTGAGGTAGGATACCCCCCCCCCCAGCCAGGACTGGGGTACCCC
>JBCAUG010459218.1:0-15636 GCA_038406175.1 Haplosyllis leylae
AGAGCCAGAAGTCACTATCTTTCTCAATGACTCCCCTTTTGATGCTTTGATTGATATGAGTTCTGATAATTCTTTGATTGACTCACCTTTGCAAATATTTCAGATTGGATGTAACTCCCTACCAGTATGAAATTCCTTTTTGTATAGGTTTGGAAGGAACATATATTACCAGATCCATTTTGACTATTTTTGGATGGATAGAATTGAGATTTGGTATTGCTAGTTTAGCTTTAGCTAATATCAAACGTTGGGTTGCAGATCCTATCTCTGGTAAAGGTACTCCTTTCGTTTTAGATGGTAATCAAATCAATGTTTGCTTAACAGCTTGATTTCCTCTGAATGCTGCATAATTCCTAATTTGACTAGGTTTTGCAGAAACTGGTTGACGGGGGCATGGATAAATCCATCAAGTATCAGCAGCAGGTGATGTAAGAAGTTTGCCGTTAGCATTTATTTTCAATTTTACTTGCAACACTGTTTAACAATGTGTGCTTGTTCCCCATAATTTTAGATCATTAAATTTATTCATGACTTTCTTCTTTTCAACGTTTTCTCCAATTGATGTGTTTTAATGCAGGTCTGTTGAACAAGCTGTATGGTGAACCAGACACAGACACCGACAATCCGCCTTCTAATGAAGAAAGTTTTGACTACAGTAGTTGTTGTGAAAGCAAGGACGACGAGAACAGGAATCTGAAAAGGCCTAGTATTTGGGCTTACTCTGAAAAACCAGCAGAAGATAAACTACCGCCTAGAGTCTTCGGACCAGTTTTTGGACAGGCCCAGTTGTTAGACAAGACAAGCGCCATTATTGGTCACATTTAAAGAGAATAAAAGGTCAATTCCAATTAGTTCTTGCAACATTGTTGCATGTATTCCTCCTCTCTGATCGCGCTATTTTGGCATTTTCAAGCTAAATTTTCACAGACATTTTAAAGCATAAAGGAGGTGCCCCCAGGTAAAATATTCGAAAAATAACAGTTACTTACGAATCTAAGTATCATGTAGCACCACGCCAAGTTAAATATTCCAACAAATACTGTGAATTAAAGCAATAATGGCGATTTTTTAGCAAGAGGAAAAACCGCTGTCATGTTTCTTCTTCGCGCCAACTCACAACTCAATGGGAATATTAATGAGCCAGGTGTCCAAGAACTGGTCCTGGAAAATTAGACCGAGACTAGTTGTTGGACAACATTAGAAAGTTTAACTGAATGAGATACTTGCTGTGTCTCTTTGATGTTCCTTCTTCTTGATATTAATAATTGTTCTTCGAACTTTTTTTTAGAAAACCTGATCGCGAAACAGCGCCATTTTTTGGTATCATTAAGCCTGAAAGTTTAACCTGTTATTCTGACTTTGTTGGAATTTTTCACCAAAAAATCGAATGGTAGGCATCTGTAAAATATTCTAATGCATCCCTCCATAAAAGGATTTGGTGTAATTTTAAGTATTAACTGAGAAATCAATGGTTGAAGATAAAAAAATAGTGCAATCACGTTTTTGAGGTTTGAAAGGAAACTGAAGACCACTCGGAAATGAGCGGCAATAGGAATCAGAGAATTTAAGGTTTTTTTTCAGTACCAACTCAAATTGCAACCTGGAAATTAACATAGAAAATTAATAAAAAAATTTAACTGTAATTTAAAATTAATTGCACCAATTTTTTCCCTGTCTTTACTTAACAGATGGCACTGAGTAAACCGACGACATATGATGAATTTGCTATGGCAAATGTGGTAGCAGCAGTGAGCCAAGGTGTTGGTATACGGTGTGCAGCATGTGTCTATGAAGTTTCAAAGTCAACACTTTGGGATGGGGTACGAAATGCATGGGGCAATAAGCATGGACCTGAACCATTCCTGGGCGAGGACCTCGAACAATGGATCACTGCCTGGATCATAAAGATGGCTCGGATTGGGTATGGCTAAACGAAGGAGCAGATAAAAGACAAGATCCAAGAACTCGTCACATCGCTGAATATCTGCACTCCATGGGAAAACGGGCGACCTTCGGAGAAATGGTATAAGCTGTTTATGAGACGTCACTCGGAATTACGCTACAAGATGAGCCAAGCACTAGCAAGGGAACGTTGTGGCATCTCATACAATGATCTTGTTTCATGGTTTGACGAGCTGAAGGAGTTCATACTCGATGCGGACCACCCCCAGATCCTTGATGATCCTACGAGAATTTACAACTGCAATGAAACAGGATTCCCACTGTCACCGAAGCCCGGGAAAGTCATAGCCGCAAAATCCGACAAACATATATACCAGGCTGGAACATCTTCAAAGAAAACGCAAATAACGACACTCATATGTTGCTCAGCGGGTGGCCACTACGTCCCCCCCCTTGTTGTGTATCCAGGTGTTCAGCCAAGAGTTGAACTATGTGAGAGGTTTCATACGACATTCCCCGAAGCTTTATTTGGAAATAGCGAGTCTGGATGGATGGACAGCCGTTTATTCAGGGAGTACCTTGAAAATGGGTTCGACAAATCATTGGCTGATCGACACGTTCAACGTCCTGTCCTGCTGCTCATAGACGGAGCTAGATGTCACCTATCTATCGAAGCATCGGAGTTCTGCGATGCCAATGGTATATACTTATATACGCTGTACCCTAATGCTACACACCTACTTCAGCCGCTAGATTTATCATTAATGGGGTCACTGAAGACAAACTATCGAACGGAAATGAAGAAATGGTATATGAAAAACATCGGAGGTATATTCGACAAGTATGAATTCATCGATGTGTTTCGACCAACATACGATGTGAGTGCTACATTGATAAATGCAGTCAATGGCTTCGAGTCTTCTGGGATTTATCCATGGAATCCATTGAAAGTTAAAACGAAGAAACTGGCACCCGGAAGTCTGTACAACCCAGAAGAGCCACTGCCAGAAGTTGCGGCTGATCAAAGTCTTATTGACAAACCCAACGGAACTCCTCCATCAAGCCAAGATGAGGCAACTCCATCGACAAGTACTGCCGAGCCTTCAACTTCTAACGAACCTCGAGTGAAGAGTCCAACACCAGGTGACACTCCACCAATGTTCATCAATGAACCGATGTTTGTTAAAATAGGAGGGAGAAAGTTTCGTCTAATTGAGGAAGACAAAGAAGCTGTAGAAGGTAAAGCTGAGAAAATCGCAAAGATACTTGATGTTCCGAAGGCCAAGACCAAGATGGGTGGAGCTCATGTATCTGGACTGCCTCGTTGTGTGTCGAGCCAGAAGTTCCGAGATGTCATGATTGCAGCTGAAGCGAAGAAGAAGGAGAAACGAGACGAGATTGAGAAACGCAAGGCGGAGCGGAAGGCAAAAGCAGATGCAAAGAAGAAGGCACAGGAAGAAGCTAAACATGAAAAAGCTGCGAAACGAGCTGCCAAAAGTGCACCCAAGAAGCGAGGTAGACGAGGAAAGAAGAAGGTTGTTGAAGAGTCCTCAAGTGAAGAAGATATTGAGATGGAGTTGCAAGATTCGTCAGAATATGAAAGCGAGGATGACTACTATGACACACGATGTGCTGAGTGTGATACCAGCTTCCGAGGAAAGGAGTTGCGAATGGCAATTGGGTGCGATAGCGAGCACTGTGGACGATGGTTTCACCAAAGATGTACCGACCTGGAAGTCGAAGGGAAGACGGAAAAGGAAATCCAGGCACTTGCTTTTGTCTGCAGATACTGCTAAGTAAAGACAGGAAAAAAATTGGTGCAATTAATTTTAAATTACAGTTAAATTTTTTTATTAATTTTCTATGTTACTTTCCAGGTTGCAATTTGAGTTGGTACTGAAAAAAAACCTTAAAATTCTCTGATTCCTATCGCCGCTCATTTCCGAGTGGTCTTCAGTTTCCTTACGAACCTCCTTCTCCAGCGATAATTTATGCAGAAAAAATGTAAAAAAAAATTCGATTACAAAAACTGGAATATCTCCGTGAATATTTGGAGTTGAAGGCTGAAATTTTGTCAGGATATAGATACAGATGTGTTCTAATGATATCTAAAAGGAATAAGCTTGATGTCAAGTATTTTGGCCAAAAACTCCATCGCAAGTAAGTTACATTTTCTTTCACTTTTTCTCTGCCTCGTTTTAGATCTACCTTCAAATTTGAAGAAGGACATGGCAGCGGCATCACCTGTTTCACCACGTTTTATTCTCCTTAAATGGGTGTATCTAGTACGAGAGGACGACCAGAATGGGATAAGCATGACTTCTTTTGATGTATCTCAGGTCTATGATGAAGAGAATTGCTACCTAAATGACTATCCAGGGGATTTGAAATTGTCTGAGAATGACACATGAAACTTTGGTTTCTTGATAAAATTGGGGTATCAGTTATATTTCAAATGTATTTCGAGCGTGATGTACACACAGAACAAGCCATACCAAGCTGGTTTTCTATGTATTAGGATTCCCCATACAAAAAGTTTTGAGTTGGTTGAGGAGCTTGTTCAAGAGTATGAAAATTACACATATAGATGTCTGCCATACTTCCCATGGCCTGTAGATTATTTAGTTGGCTATGATTGAGTAAATAAATGCATAAATTGTCACGAAATATTAATATTTGTTCTTGTTTTACAGTGTCCAATAACTGGTCCCAAAACGTCTAAGAACTGGCACCCCCCTGTCTAAGAATTGGGCCTGATTTTTGGTTGAGTTTTCTTCTTATTCCACCTTTATTATTTGAAGATTTGACTGGTAAGTACTATATTTTTTAACATATTAATGAGGTCCATTGATGTGCAAGAGATGGTAAAAATTGATTAAAAAGTTTCGAAGTTACAGCCAAAAACATCAACTTGTGTCCGAGAACTGGTACGAAGACTCTATTACATTCAAGGGGCTTATGATAAAACCGCGGATAAAGATGTGAAAGAATCGGAAGAAAAAACAACAGATACGGTATCTTTGGTGGTAGAACGCAAGATGAGTACAAATGCGTGTCGAGTATAAACCGATGAACACCCAAGTCAACTGGAGAACTGACTATGATAGTCAGTCTGGCAAGAGCAGCTCAACGGGTAAACTTGTTGTTTTAATGAAACGTATACTTTAAGTAAACTGAACGGCTTTAAAAGTGACAGATAATCACAGCTTGGTCAGTTTCCCAAGCATGAACAAACAATATTACATACGTTTTTGTTGTAAGTCAGAACAATACTTGAAAGTCAACGTAGAGCATTCTCCTTTTATCAAAGAACCCAAAAATACTACTAACTTCTTTATTTCTGTAGTTGAGGGTGTGACACCATCACGTACAGGATCAGACCAGAAGTTATGTGATACCTCCGAGAGCTCTGATTTGGACACCAGAAGTGGAAATAGTATAAGCTGGTCTGAGTATTTTTGTGTCAGGTGCTGCCAATGCTCGTTCTGGATAAAATACTGCCTCTTCACGATCAATTTCTTTGTTTGGGTAAGTTATTTTTTCCTTACATTCAATGTCACCCAAGATTATGTGTTGTAAACTCAGTGGTGCTACAGGCTGTTGCAAGTGAGCTAATCAGGGTTCTGATGAAACAGAAAAAGAATTTTGTCTCCGCCTACTTTTCCGATGAAATGTTTGCTCATCTTTCCCCCTCCCCCAACCCCCGCCTCACACCCTTACCATTCAGAGATTTTTTTTTTCTGAGAAACAACATTTTGTAATTTCAAGGTTGGAGGAGTGGTACTAGTAGCCATAGGATCATGGGCACGTTTGGAGCGAACACGATTTGGTTCATTCGACAATCTCGCTGTGGACCCGGCGATTTTCCTCATCATCGTCGGATGCGTCATGTTCTTTATCAGTATCTTTGGCTGCTTTGGGTCAATACGGGAAAATATTTGTCTTCTAAAATGCGTAAGTACAAAAAATTACTTCAGCTGAGAGTGTAATCAGATAATTTATATTAGGATTGACCACTGTGTACAAAATTCATTAACCGATCAGGGAACAAAAATTTACTGACCTGTATGACATTCTTTTGAATTTCAACTGTGAGTTGTGTTTTCTATGTGACAGTTTTGTGTGGTGATCGCTGTGGTGTTCATAATCGAGGTAATTGCTGGGGTGCTTGCCTTTGTTCTGATGGATCACATCCAGGACACGTTGACCACCTACCTCAATGCTGCTATGGTACATTACCAAGACAACCATGACCTCCGCGCTGCCATAGACTACATACAGGGCAAGGTATTCATCATAATGTACTTAAATAATAGAAACAGCAAAGACGAAAGGAGTGTCCAAAAAATTTGAAGTTTCGTTTCTCTTGGAAGACGTTCTGACACTACTAAGTTGTGTGGCTTATTGCGGGGCTGTTCTATGTCGTTGATAGAAACTAACATGACAAATGAACCTTATGTCATTGCTAACCTCACATATTCTCGTAAGATTTAGTCATTGTTGTTGTTGTAAATGCCGTTCGTTGTCAATGTCATTGTTGGAATTACCTCAAAAAGGGTTATTTCACAAAAGAAAGTGACATTTACAACGAAAATAATGTCATTTACATGACAGCAACAACAAAAGCAAAATACTATTGAACAACTTTGCTAAAAATCTCAATCCTTCAGTCGGAACGTTTATTTTACTCAAACCCTACGGTTAATTTCTTTAACAGTTGACTTGTTGTGGAGCCAAAGACTACAACGATTGGGAACTTAATATTTATTACAATTGTTCTTCCCCGGCGCTAGACAGGTACGAGATGGATACTATTTTGGCTGTTATAAATAATAATTTTGACAACATACTAGTATCTTTACCATTCGAAAACTCTGGAAGGATGAGGGATGTATCAAATTCTGTTGTAGATGCGGCGTACCATCTTCCTGTTGCAGAGTGCCATCTAATATTCATTGCGGATATCAAACCAGGATAGAAGGGGTATGTTTGATGTTTGTCAAAGCCGTATGATCCAACAAACAAAAGATGAATTGAAACAGCAGAGCTCTGCCAATTTTTTTTTTTTTTTCAGGAATAGTAGAATTTGTTGTGGACTGCAAGTTCTCTTAATCAGTCACTAGCTCCACTTTGTTTATTTGAGCAAAAAATATCATTCCTACGACGATATTTCTAAATGGTAAAAATACTGCTTAATCTTGATTTACAGGAGCAGTATGCAGCGCATACCATCCACGTACGAGGTTGCATTGAGCCTCTGATGATCATATTCAAGGACAATCTTATCATAATTGGTTTGATTGCATTTGGTGTGGGGTTTGTTGAGGTATGCTTCTCAAAGAAATCAGAAAAGATATGAAACTTAAATTTCAGCTTAAATCTAAAAAGATTTCATATAAATGTTATATTCTACAACCTTTTTTCAGCTATTTGCCATACTGTTGGCTCATAGTCTCATAAAGGAAATAATGATAGCAAAGAAGGAATATTGTGAGAAGAGTGAACTTCGGATAGATCTGCACAAGGTGTATGATTCTACATCCCCTCTCGGGCAGTGACGGTATCATCCACCATCACGAACATTTAAATCCTAGGTATAATTTTACAGTAATATAAAATATACATGTATTGACTGTGAGTCAGTTGATCAATTGTGATGTTAGTAGATTTTTGTAAAACTAACCCTCTCCATATTTTTTCGGAAAAAGAGCTTCCCATGCAAGAAGAATTAACAATTATATTGAAGGTAGCATAATCATGGCAGTAGAACTGCAGTATTTTCGTGTGTACGCATGTAGTATAAATCTATGAAACATTTTTTCTGAATGGTATATTTGTAATATTGCTTTGCATGAAAGCAGTTTGACTTTACAAAAGGGTCACATTTGTTCTTTCATTCATTAAAAGTTTTAGACAATACTAATATTGGTGATTCAATACCAAATATTCAGTGATCTCAAATTTGAAGTCAAATTATCCAGGTGAATTGTCTTTAAAGGACAGAATACATAACTTTGTACTAGTGAATAGTCAGTCAATGTGAATAGTTTATATCAAAGACACTGAATGCAATCTGGTCAACCTGATATCTAGCTCAAAGTGCCAGACACTGTCCAGCACTAACAGAATTGTAAATATCCATGATTACCACTCGTTGTTAACCACGGTATCCATGGTGATTTATGGCAGTTGCCATATCAACAAGCACAATGTAATATGGCATCAGTGTTTTCAATAACTGAACATAATTGTAGTGAAGAAAGAAAAAGAGACTTGTTATGTAACATATCCAAAGAGTGAATTTTTTGAAAAGCTGTGTGAAATTTCTTAACCTGTCTGATTTGCAAAAGAATAACTGATACTAAAGATCATTGCTGAGATCTATAGTTCGCGTAAGAGCTGAAAAGATACATAGAAGTACAAATGCAGAAAGATACTTAACTGAAAGCAACCGCTGATTTTCTGAAGCAATGAACAAATCAGCCGTTAATGGCAAGAAATGAATTGATACTCAACCGTTTTACCTGTATTAGCTGACGTGACAAACAGGTACTCAGCAATCAAAATAGTATACATGTAATATACCAAGTATTCACGATGTATGCATATATTTATAAACATTACTATTGGCTAAAAACTTACGTTAGCATTTGTATTCACATAATCAAAGTCACATTAATTCAGTTGTCTTACATAAAAATCCATATGTCTGGGATGAAACTTAATATGTTCCTTAGTGTTACAATTCAGATTAAGTATCTTGTTATCAACCACTTGTTTTGCTTTGTGCGCACAACTCTATTAAGTAACAAACCAGATCGTACTCCTTTGA
Organism: Haplosyllis leylae; assembly: GCA_038406175.1. Classification (NCBI taxonomy): domain Eukaryota; kingdom Metazoa; phylum Annelida; class Polychaeta; order Phyllodocida; family Syllidae; genus Haplosyllis; species Haplosyllis leylae. The sequence continues at coordinate 8,735 of JBCAUG010459218.1, forward strand.
GATATTGTTTTTTCCTCATGATAATTAGAGGATTAATTGTGACTAAATCTGTAAGTCTGGGATACCACCCTTTATACTATTGTGATATTTGTCCGAGTGTGACGTTATGATGGTTTAGTGGAAAGGCAGCCAAAGAAAGAATGAGCTTGTTTAGTGATGATAAATACGGAAATTAACCGACAGTTTCTACAACTTCGGAAGGCAAACTTGTTTTAACTACAATGGTCTTTTTTGGTTTCGGAGCCATTCCACTGAATCGTTTTGTTGAATTATTTGCTGTAAATATTCATTAAGCGAAACAATGTTTGCAAGTGAGGTAAAGTTGTTATGAATCTTAAGGTAAAGTCGATGTATGGAAGGTGAATTATGCTCTACATTGTACTTTACATATTACATTTATTCCACAACTAATCTTTATTACTGGAAAATACATTATGAAATAGTAGTGCTTTTAAACGCTCTGCTTCCATAGTGTAGTATTCTAGTTTGGTTTAAAATGCTTGGGATTTATGATCAGACTGATTTTATGTTTATATTTGTTCTCGACCTTGAACCAGATCTAATCAAAAGATTTCTCAACATCTATTTTGTACATTTTTACGGAATATGTTTTTCTGTTGCTAGAATACAGTAGTCTCACTTAGAATCTCTACTAATTTTTAACTGCCTCTACTGTTTAGTCTACATACCTCCGCAAAGAATCTTTTAGTTTGAAGTTTAATGGGTGAAAACCCTCTGGTCATAACCAGTTCCCTTTATTTGCTGTAGTTCTAGTCAGTTTGGTTTATTTTATACGTAGTGTTCTAGTCATAACATCTTAACGTAACACACAAAAGGCTAACGAATTGTGACTTAGAAGTAATAGTGTGTTTACACTGTCCGACACCGAGGCAGAGACCGAGACTGAGACCCATCAAATGGGTTCAGAACCGGATGGGCATACTCATTGGTGTCTGAGTCTGTGCAGTGTGAACACCTCCACACAATTCTACACAAGACTTTACAACACTTCCACACAATTCTACATAAGGTTTTTTCTATGGGTCTGTGTGTCGATGTCAGGCAGTGTAAACACATCGTAATATATGCAAGAGTATAATAGTTTGTTTTTTCAAAGGCTTAGTTAGTTTACTAACAGTGAAATTTCTTATGCGTTTTGTTTAGTTACGTTTACGTTTAGTTACTCTTTAGTTGTAACTAGCAGGTTTTTATATGTCTGGCTTGGTATGTTTGCTTGTGAACTATTGATATTGCGTTGATGTTATATAAAGTTTTACGTATCACGCACGTAATTTCTTGCCACAGATTGTATTGTAGTTACTTGTTACGGTGTGTCTACACGTCCCGACACCATGCCCGTCACCGTCAGAGTCACCATCAAAGATTAACACTGCCAATGATGATGGGCACATTGACAGGCGGAATGAGTTTCAGACCCATTCTGCCCGTCACCATTAGCACAAACTTAAACAGTGACTGCGACAGTGACGAGTACGGCATCGAAACTTGTAAACATACTTATTGGTTTGTTTTTTTTTTGGCGTTTGCGGATGTGGGGACAGTGACAATTTGCAGAGTTCTAACTGTGCAAAGATTTATTTTTGCGAAGACGAACTCGACGATAACCTCCTAGTTCACATAGGTCTTAATTGACCATAATGGTTTTGCAAAACGCGACTAAAGTACAGTTTTAATGTGTTTCTAAAAGTAAAAACAAATGTATTTTGTTCCGATTCGAGTACACTGGGTCCCGCTTAGAACGAGCAAAGAGATGCAAAGAAAAGTGCTCGTTGTAGGAGGGTGCTCGTAGTAACCGAACTTTTTAACAAGGTGGTCAATGATTGTGATGCAAGGGAATCTGCTCGTTGTAGGCGGGTGCTCGTTGTAACCGAACTCGTTGTAAGCGGGACCCAGTGTATGCTGATGAGCCCTTGGCTAAATTTGCTTTCAGCATTATCATGAAAAGTCCCGGACATCTACCTACTTGCTCGAAAATTATTAAGCGCAAACCCGAATTGAAGCAATTGTTATTTACTCATAGGTTCAGGTAAAACAGTTCATCTGCAAAATCGTAAATAAAGGGAGACAGACAGGACATACCTTCTTGTATGTAGTTCTGCAAACATGCACCCACAGCTCCATAGGTCCACTGCAGTAGCATACTGAGCTTGTAACAAGACTTCAGGGGCTCTGTACCATAACGTTACCACCTACAGATGATGGTGATTTAGATTAAATTCACCATTTCATTGCGTACCAAAGTTTGTTAAATTCATATCACAAAATTAAATTTTAGCTTGAGCGACGAATCGATAAGGGAAGACGATTGAAGATCAATCATCTGGAAGGTGTCATTACTGTAAGTAAAACTTGTACACCCCACTGTATACTGGAAAGCGTCCACATATGAAAGTCAGTGCGGTCTGGAAGCAGTATTTTGTCCAGGATTGAGGAATTGATATGGGCGAGTGTGTAATTTGCAAGTCCTCCTGCGTGACCGCAAGAGACGTATCATACGCCCGCTGCGTTCCAAGTACTCGATCTTCTGTACTGTTCCCGGGGAGGGGTACTCCAGTCCCAGCCGTGGGGGGGGGGGGGGATCCAGTCCCAGTTGAGGGGTGGTACCACACACCTGTGAAAACAGTACCTTCCCCATCCTTGGGATGCGGGCGGTAATAAGGGAAACTTACAACTGAGGTTAACGCCATCTGGAAACCATACACACGGGCCAAACCGAAGTCTGCTAGTTTCACCTGCCCACCGCTCGTTACCAAGACATTTTGTGGCTTCAAATCTCGGTGAACTATACGATTCGAATGTAGAAAATCAACCCCGTTAAGGATCTGGTACATCAGGTCCTGCACAAAAAAGAAAAACCGCACAATTAGCATAGATGTTTAATCTGGCATGAATTCTGTTGAGTATGTGCGTGTGTGTGCATGCGTACTAGTTCGCGTACGATATTTGCAGAAGGAAGTTGTATGAACCCCTTTGTGTACGTATTCACATGTCATTTTACAGTCCAGTTGCAAAATATTCAAGTGCTACTGATAAAGCACAGTAACTCTGGTGATAAGATACAGAATTTATGAACTTTGTGCGTGCATGAAAAGTAAATTGCGAAAATATGAGAGGACATGCAGTGACATACATGTACATGGAAATACTAGAATCTATCCTCAAGGCTTATTCACACGTACCGACACCGATCGATTTTAAATTCGGCCCGATATTCTGTCCGATAAAGTTTTAACATTGTGTCAATGAGGACGGTGACTTTGACAAGCAGAATGGGTCTGGAACCCATTTAGCCTTAATTTCCGTCCGATCCATTGGCACAAAGCTAAACTTTATCGGTCCAAATATCGGTGTCTGTGTCGTTACATGTGAATACGCCATTACTTTAACATGCACATACTTGGTCTTTCAAGAGGTTATTACTTTTTAAGAATTTCTTTACACAAAGACTTGGTTTTCATGTACAAGCACAGTATGTAAACTGCGGCAGATGGTCGCATCGCTTGACCGATTTTTCAAAGCAATGAAAGTTTAACATGTCTGTCTCCTGTTCTAAATGAGATGCAAAGTTTGTAGTAAAGTCTCTCCCTTTAGTTACTTCAAATTTTACTATGCATGCTGCGCAGGAAAATGAAATGAGAAATCAACATATGAAGTCCAAAGCTGACATCACGTATTTTTTGGTATTCTTAACGTTTCTTCCACAATTTTTTTCAAGCAACATTCCTTACAACTGGAACAACCAGGATACCGGTACATTTCTCTGGATACTTCAAAACTACCTTGGAGAAAATTCTTTTCCTCTATTGTCTCACATAAGTATGTGTTTGATGACTTTTGCGTCATCAAACCAGTTTCAAGTGTTTTACAATTTTTAAAATTCTGGAATTATCACGAACAAAAACGCTTTCAAAGGTGTCCATTCAACCACAGGCAGCTAAAATATGCATGGTATGCACTTACATACTACAGACACTACTATTGTGTCTGTACTTTGTACGTAAGCACAGAACATAATATACAATCTGTATTAAAAAATGTCCTGTATTACGGTACATTCTGACTTCACCGTAGCAATCTCAGAAGCACATTACAAAATTCTCAGGGATTTTTTTCATATTATTTTTTAGATCTAAAAAAAATCGTCTAGCCCAAAACCCAAAGGAACGAGAACTAGACTACATCCACGAAAATTTAGTTATAAGTTCGTTTAACTTTAAGGAGAATGTTGTGGTCTCTTTATGTCTCCTGTTCCCTTGTCGCCATGTAGTTATCTCGATATGCAGAGAAATGCATTTCTCGTTTTGATTATGGTTCCCGCTAACTATGCTAGGGGAACTGTGGATGGCATAAAAATTGGGAATAAGGTCAACACCTGACACCTCCCCCCCCCCTCAGGGAGATATGGGACTTTGGGATTTTACCAGTTTTGCACTCAAGAAACACAATCCACACCCCCACCCCACCCCAAAAATTAAGACTTTGGATTTTCACCAGTTTTGGACTCAGGGTCACAATCCAAGAACATGTCCCTCCCCGCAAATATGATACAAAAGGGATTGCTAATGAGCGGGAACCATTTGGAGCACCTAGTTTTGATTTAAAATCATATTTCCGGAATTTAATACCACAGCGTTTTGGTCAGCACTTGGGGTGACTTTAATACCCAAACACCCCTGCCGTTGTTTTTCCTTCACACCTCAGTACTCACCCGAATTCTGTCGGGTCCCAGCCCGGGTGAGGGCACCTTTTCCAGAAAGTGCGCCAGATCTTGGTCAATATGTTCGAACACCAGCATCAGCTTCATCTCCGTTTGATTTCTTCGTCCTGGTATGACGTCTAGCAGCCTGAAAAGATATTTGAATAGCAGAAATGGATAAAATGGATATCATGTTTTTCACAAGGCGGATTGATTCTCCACGTTAGTGTCGTACAAGAAAAAGTATATTTTTCGGGTATTGTATTGCACACAAATATAACAGTGCAGGCACCGATACATAAATGTTTTCTGTTCTTCTGTCAGTCTGAACAGGGGTTTTGCTAAGGTTTTAAAGGCATTCGTAAAGTGGATGAGTGAATTCCAAAATCCACTCATCTACACACCAATCTACTTGTCGGCAATAATTAGTATTTCACAAAAATTTTATGAATATTGATATGCCATGAGTAAAGTAGATTATTAAGATGCCTTAGGTAATATTAATTGTAAAGACTGAAAGATTTAATGATTTCAAATGAACTTTGTGAAAAAATCATGTTCAACTAACAACAAAATTTGGTCCTCAGGAATCTGGACATGTTTGTGTGGACCAGTGATTTCCAAAATCTGTTTGCCCACATTCATTTCAACATGTTTATGGACGAGTGCTAACGAAATCCCCGTCTTCAGCATATTATTTCAAAATTTTAAAATTGATTAACTTAGATTTTCCTTGACACTTTATCAACATCTTTAGAACTGACAGGATAAAAAAAATTATATCACACAAAGGAAAACTGCTTTCAGGAATTGCTCACAAGAACATTATCCCTGACGTCATAAGTCGATAAAATGGTCATCTTGAATCAAAACACTCAATTAGTCGACAACTTTTATGCTACACTTGAGCAATTTCAATCAATTGATCATTTGTCGACCACTTGAAGTACCTGCCTCACACTGATATTTATTTTTTATGTTTTTTTTCTATTCAATGCTACTTGTGAGCTGTACAAGTTATTGACTTTCCAACTGAAAAAGGTCACTAGATTTTCAAAGAAGTTTATTTTGTTTACAGATCCATTTCCTACTTATTAATTAATGAGATCCAATTCAGTTTAAGCCTTCCTGTCCTTGCCTAAACTTGGCAGTCATTTTCCACAAGCCTTAAAGAATTAAATCTTTTCTTCAATACATGACTCTTTAATTTTGGGAATTTCCGGTTTAAAGTATTTATCTTTAAATCCTTGTGTTTAATTGTTCTATTGCTTTCCTGGTAAAATAAATGTTTTTGGAAAGAAGATATTTCTGTTGAAGAGTTACTTGTTCTGTTATGTAATAAAAGACGGAATTTCCAAAATCTATCAGAAATATATCCTGTATCGAGGGAAGCGCCCATCTTGTGTTGATCAAATTCCCCGAGTCGATATATTTACCAAAGAAGAATCAGCATGAAGCTATCTGGGTAGGTTGTTGGGACACACAAGTTGAGGGATGGACAAACCTAAATTACATAGTCAAAATGTTCTGAGTTTGAAATTTTCAATGTCAAAATTTCCAAAAGCAAAAAGCAAAATGGTGGTGATAACTCTTCTGTGCTCATATCCAAGTACCGTAAATGTTGATTGCTGTATTCTGAACAGTCCTAGCCAGGGGTTGGGTCTAGTGACTCATGGTCTAGGGTCAGGTCAGGTCACTCTTGGTACAGGGGAGGAGATTGGGTCAAGTGGCTCATGGTCTGGGGGATCAAGTGGCTCATGGTCTGGAGGGGGCCTCAGGTGAGGTGGCTCATGGTCCATGGGAGGAAAGTTAAGTAAGGTGGCTCATGGTCAGGGCAGGTGGCTCCTGCTCTGGCAGAGGGGCTAGGTCAACAGTTCATAGACTGACACTCCTTTCCTTCTGTGAACAAACACTTGTGAAAACATTACCTCCCAGTAGCAGATATAGGAATTGGTCAAGGGGGGCCCAAAATTTTTTTCCGAGATTTTGCCCACATAGCAGAGTGGAGTCAGGCAAGCGAAGCAAGCCAATATTGGCCAGGTTCCAGGGTCCACCTTAGGGCCCTGGAAGCTCTTGCATTTTTAACTGTCAAATATGCATTCTCCCAGTTTTCCTGGTACTTTTTCTTCAAATTTTTGAATGTACATTTGTGTGGGTACATTACAAAATATCTATTTCAATATGA
>JBCAUG010459329.1:0-15636 GCA_038406175.1 Haplosyllis leylae
AAGGTAACTATAATCGCGTCTGGAAAATTTGCCTGGGGATTGATTCGATAGATATTCACATATTTTACAAGAAAAAACAAAAGCGACCAGAAAAACCAGAACAGCCAATGTCAGAATAGTAACAAACCCAAGGCAACTGTTTACTTCCTGTTGGGAAATGTCTGACTGTGGCAAGTTTAATGTTAAGACCACAAGGTCAAGGCCACACCCTCCCAATATATAGTATGCCCCTAGTGGACAGCGGGCACTTCACTAATACCTCCCGGACCATTTACACTGTCAATAAACTCCATCATTCATGCACCAACGCTGTGTCTTGTCATTTATCTTCCCAACAGGAAATATGCTGTAACAACAAAAAGTTAGGTTAAATCTGTCCTGTATGATATATTTATGCCTCAAAATCTCATTGTAGAAAGCTGAACCTATTTTCTGAGCTCCTCAAATTCACCTCCTCAAAAATTTTCGGAACTCAGTGGAGTTTTCTCTAAATGGAGCAAAACATTCATTGAATTCAGTGCATCTGAGGAATCACTGAAGCATGAATTGGGTTCAGTATAAGGATCTGCGCTGTTACCTGTTTCTCTGTGGTCTAGTGGTATCATCTCTGTCTCTTACACAGAAGATCTTGGGTTCCAACCCCACAATCCTCATTTTTGATTTTAATTTTTTTTGTCACTGAAATCAGCGAATTCGGTGAAAATATTTGTAGATGAAAGCATGCGTAGATGAATCACATCGTATGAACTCACTGATTTGAGTTTTTCAAGATAGATATTTCTGTCAGATTATCTGACAGATCTTTGCACAGGGAAGAGCAAAAAAAAATTCGTCAAAAATTGTCCCCACTGGGGTTTGAAACCAGAACTTCCATATCCTGAGACCAATGCTCTGCCATTGAGCTAAGTCAACATTCAGTTGCCAACCTGAATCTTCATGGCCTTTATAAAGTCATGCTCTATTGATTCTAGAAAGTCCAACAACCAAGTCCAACATGTGAAGTGGTGCATGAAACAAACAAGGTTCACTTCAGAAATCCCCTGCCCAACAGATTCTTCCTTAGCTCAGGGGTAGAGCACTGGTCTTTTTGCTCTTCCCTGTGTAAAGATCTGTCAGATAATCTGACAGAAACGCCTATCGTAAAAAAACTCAAATAATATATAAGTAAACTCGCTTCTAGAATCAATTTATTGTAGACCTTTATGTGAACTCGTTTGATGAACCTGATTGTTTGTTTGCTGTGTCAATAGATTCTAATCATCAGGAGATCTGGACAGTTAACCTTCCATTGAACTACACTTCATTCTATTTTAATGACGTTTTTGTTGTTGTTTAGTGCCTCACTTGTTCATTTGTGTAGATTCGAATTTTCCCGTAATACACAAAGTTGGCAATGTTGGCATGTTTGTACAACTTCTAATGTGAATAAATTGGAAACAGTTAAGAACCTAATGAGTTTCAAAGTAACTTTACATTTGTAATGGTGTTTTGGAATTTTAACTGATGCGATGAATTTCTGTCTTTATTATATTTCCAAAGATAGGCTAAAACAAAAATGTCAACAAGGGCAGTTTTGTTTATTACGGGAAAACTCGATTAAGTAGCTGTGAGGGATTTCCTCGGTAGAATGAAGCATTAGTTGTGCTTGGTAAAACAACGAAAAAAGAGTAACTCATATTTGACATAACATAAGTGAGTAGAAATGACACAGCTACCTCTCCTGTGTGTTTGGAGTTACTTGTTTGCATCAAGGGCCAAAGCGACATCTGTTGTTTCTAATGAATTCACGAAATCAGAACAAGGACAGACCTTCATGGGATCAAAAAGGGCTGAAGTTTCAACTAGATCAATAATACAATGCTCACACAGGTAAAGAACATTTTTATTTGGACGTGTTCAACTTATTAATTGTATTGCAGATAAAGCAGATCCCTGCAATAGTGTAGGCTGCTTTCAAACGTACATTGTGAGGTTGTAGTCAGAGTTAGTTAAGACTGTTGTTAGAAATTCATACATTTTAATGCGTATATTTTTATACAATCTCCTTGCAGATGTTTGACCTTTCCTGGCTGTGAGGCTTATCAGTACCAAGAACCCGGACCAGGGAACTGCCTCCTCATTCACAGAAACTTAACCGGAGACGCATTTCAAACAGAAAATCAGAGGATGATTTACGAGAAAGGTTCAGTGTTACAGTTTTCTGTGATAGAGAGTCAGTTCATAAATACAGCTATTACAGTAATACCTAAATGTTGTCAGAGTTAGGGTTAGGTGTTCTCATTCATAACTGGTGCAACACCTGCTAAGCTCCTGACAGTCAGCCAGTCCAATTTATGCAAAAGTATACACCAAACATACTTTTGCTCCTTATTATTTACTAGAAATATCATCACAGTATTGTATTAAATTGTGTTTGATTTAATGAATTTTAACAGTAGTAGCATGGTTACTAGAGCTGATTTTATTTTATTTTTAGTTAATGACATCCTAGTGTCAACAACAGGATACCTTGTGGAATCTACGGAAGTAACCACTCTACCACCTGCAGCTGAGACAACAGTGTCTAGTGTTGCTTGGATTCCACCTTCTGGATGGTCTGGACCTGTTGCTGCTTTCTACAGTAACTTTGATGCTTCAGATGGTTTGGTTCTAATGGAAGGAACTCAACAGATGGATTCTGTCCCTCTAGTAGCAGGAAAGGTAAAATACATTAGCTTAGTTAAGATTTGATGATTTAGATGGTTTAGTTCTAATGGAAGGAACTCAACAGATGGGTTCAGTACCTCTAGTGGAAGGGAAGATAAGATACTTCTAGCTTAGTTAAGATTTGATGATTTAGATGGTTTGGAAGGAACTCAACAGATGGGTTGTGTCCCTCTAGTGGCAGGGAAGATAAGACACTTCTAATATTATTTACGCAAAATCATCATTTTTTCTGGAAAGAAATAGCACCAACTGTTGTCTAATTACTTCCGCTCCTATAGGGCAATTAGCATTGTTAAGTATCCATAACTGCTGTTGATATAATTACATAACCACTATGTTCATGTCCACTCTGGCATCAGCACTCAGCTACTCATGCTGGGTACTTCTTAGTTGTGTATTGAAACTCTATACCTCTATGCCTGGTAAAGCTATTGAGTGTTACATAAAAAAGGACTAGATTAAGCTAGTGTTAAGCTGCCCCTATCCTCAGACGGGGAAATGAAAGGAATCATAAACGTCCGTTATGAACTTTGAAAAAGAAGGCCCTCTACCTTTATCTGTAAGTACAATCTATGCAATTGCAATGGAGTTTGTTCAGGCATGACAGCCTAATGCTGCCATCAGTCACACATTTGCACTGAAAATTTGATTCCAAAAATAACATTGCATCTATGGGCCGATTTCCTGACCTGTTTGCCTAGTTATTTATTACTATGTCTCTCGCAAATGTGGTTTCCTTCTCGTGTATGGTAAATGTTTATCCTATAACCTGGCACAACTGTAGAACTGTTCATTAATTATTTTGAGTCTCCATTCTCAAACAACATCTTTACAATCATACAATCAGGTGAACAGCGCCCTGACTCTGAACCGAACAAAGAAGCAATGGGTTGATCTGGGTGTCCATACCGAGGCATGTATGACTCGACCTGAGACTTGTGGTGCAGCAGGTGGGGCCATCAGTCTGTGGCTGAGAGTGATTGACTGCCCCAGTAATGGTGGCATTGTCTCCTCAGTTAGTTCACCCATCAAGATATCAACGGGAATCTACTGCAATGATCGCTACACAAGGTAATGTGGGCCACTCCATAAAGGTCATCCATGGTTTTAGTGAACCAATGATGCATGAAATCGGTAGTGGCAGTACCGATTCAAGACACCAGTCTTAGGCAGAAATGTCTTAGCATAAGGTGTCAATGACTTCTCTACATTGGCAGAATAGTCCCGAAACACAGATAGGTCATGCACTGATGCAATTCACACTGGTCAATGAGGCACAACCATGATGGTCTGGAGATGACATCTTTCGTTTGCTGCTCCTCAGAGGCCTTACAGTAATATGGCGGAAAATGTTTTCTAAAACATCAGCAATATCAGCCAAACATGGGAATCTGGTTTTAAAATGCAGAGAAATTGAACGCAAACTAAAATGAACATTTTGAAAAGAAATATTATTACACTTATGGATCATTTTTAGAATCAGAACAGTATAATTTTATACAGGTGTTAAAGATTCAGACTTAGCACATCAGCAAGGCATCATACTTCTAAACAAGTAATGATGTTGTGGGGTCAACTCTGACTGGAGGCAGTTGCTAAAACTTTTTGAAACCCTTCGATGTAAATTCAGGCTTAAAGTATCAATCTGATCTCATCGTGAACAACTTGAATGTCTCTTAACAAGCGCCAGATAGGTTGTGATGGCATCATCTTAATCGTGTTTTTCCTATTTTGGTTTTGGATCTTGCTGAATTAGATGAATTAGACACATGGATAGTGGAATTGACTATTCATGGATAGGTGAACTCTTCATTTGCATTATCCATGGAGCAGTTCATTATTCATGGATACTGCAAAATGAATGAGCACTCTCCATGGATAGTTAAATACATTATATGTGGACAAATTACTATTCATAGATAATAGATTCCAGTATCCATGAAGCACTTGTCTAATTCAACTAATTAGATGAATTCACCTAATTTCAAAACCAAAATAGGAAAAACACGAATGGTGCATCTATCATTTTTAGGAAAGGGTGCTACACACCTGGTACCTGTGCGCCTTTACCTTTCTTCCTGCATGGTTGTTTTACTTTAAGATGCATATATGTTATGTTGTACTGATAATTACTTGTGTGTAAGACTTTGACCTTTGCTATGAATATACTTACTTGTGTGTATTGTTAATCTATCTAATTTAATTCAGTATTTGTTCTAATGTTAAATTGTAATATGTGAAATTATTGTATTCTTGCCATGCTTACTAAACAAGCAGATCCAGAGATTGAGTTACTTGAAACATATTGGAGACTATGGTGCGAACTAGTACAAAGATGATTGACATGTCCAATTGTAAAAATAGATTCTATTGTATAATACCTTACGTTGATTCCTTATGTTGTTGATTTTAAACAATAGATAAGCTAAGTCTAAACAAAATTGTTCTAGAATATTGCACTTTTACACATTTTTATACTCTGATGCACTATGACTCGACGAGAAAGGTCAACTACGCAACATTATTTCTGCAATGTGTCAGAGGGTATCGCTTCAAAATAGTTTAGTACATCATTCAAATGAAAATGAAATTCAGTTGCGGATTCTCATGTAGGAATTAGAGGATTGAAATGGATTTTCAGACCCACTGAAAGACTCAATGATTTTCAATGCATGCCAGTAAATTGCGGATCATTGAGGCGCATGGGTCGGTATCACCTTGAAAAACTAAGTGGGTAAAAAAGACACTTAACTGCCACGCCAAGAGGATTGGAGGTGTTGCACCAGAGGTGAATCTGTGAAATCCTCAAGCAAAGTTATGAAAAGAATTCTATTTCCAACAAGAAAATTAAACAGTACTCGCATCTGAAGTGAAATTACAGAAAGAGGTATTGATTTTTGGAGTATGTATCAATAACGGTAATAGCTGCTGTGCTCCGAACGGAAAACAGACACTCGAACACACAACATGCAGCTGTGATCACAAACAAAACTTATTCGATGACCGTGTGTGCGACATGTGTAGTTTTGTTGTTGTTGGAACCGTGAAATAGACATAGACATTCTATATCTTTTTGCTTGTTACTTTGTCGACGAAATTTGTAATGATTTATCTGTGAAAAAAAAACAATGAGAAAAACAACGTGGATGTTACAGTGATTTGTTATGTTGGTACCAAGCGGATATACATTTTTTAGGATGCATATTATTAACATATAAAAAATGACAATAACAATACCTGTGTTGTGCCTAATGGATCACACGGGTAACAAACGTCACATGACGTCACGAATGACGTGTTCGATTTACTCTTGCGTGACGATGGCTGCTTTTTGATATTTGACTAAGCTTACGTCCAATCTTTGATTGAGGTGAGTTGAGAGTAGTACAGTTTTATGTATTTTGGGTTGAGGAGATTCTGAAAGTACGTTACAACTCAAGAACACAGCCATGTCAGGTCTAGCATGCTTTTAGTGTTTTTTGACATTTTGCATTCGACGTCTTCATCGGTATTGTCTGGAATACTGAAAAATATCTGGCATTAGAAACTAAATGCAAGCAATTTCTAAGAAACACTATCGAGTTTTCTCTAAATTATACAAAGTTGGCAATGTGGCCAACAAAGGCTTACACAGGAAAAAGCAAAATAAATTCAGCAAAAAAATTCCCCTCAGTGGGGATTGAACCCCGAACCTCTGGATCTTTGCTCTAATACCACTGCCCTTTTTGGATTTGGATCATTGCATGAATCAATATAACATGACCTTATAAAGTTCTCAAAGGTTCAGACTGGTAACTAAATGTCTACTTAACTCAGTCATCAAGGCATTAGAGCAAATACCCAGAGGTCCTGGGTTCTATTCTTACTGCAGGCATATTTTTTGCTTGATTTATTTGGTCTTCTCCGTGTAAGCCTTTGTTGCCAACTTTGTATAATTTAGGGAAAACTCGAGTAGATCTCCATGTAATACATAGACTCCTTACTGTTTTTATTGTTTGGTATTCCTTACGTATGTCTTGTCTTTTTATCCGAGTTTCTTTCCACGAAAGATATCATCACTGCATTCCGGGGTATCAATCTAGCTGAGCGCTAGTGAATTCTAATAAGCTTTATTTAAACACTTGCGGGACAAATGTTCTAATAATAAATGTCCCTTACGCACCTTGCGGAAAGTTCAGAAAATATATTGAAAATTGGCCATATCAAAAATTTCTGACTCACATTGTGAAATGGTCACATGTAAGGAAATTATTAACTCGTATCTTCAAATCTCTGGAAATAACCAGAAAGTGTTTACTGATAAACAATGGGTATAACTTGCAACTTCACTTTTTGGACATTGAATCATTTCAAGATTCAATAGAGCATGACTTTATAAGGGTCTGAAAATCTGAGTATAACACAGGTCTCTGTGGCTGAGTGGGTAAGGCATGGGAATTCTAATCTATAGATGGTTGGTGTTGTGAGTTCAAATCCCACTGGAAGCAACTTTATTTTTTGCTGATTTTGAATCTCCTCGATGTCAATTTTGTACAAAAATGCCAGATTTGTGTTATTTAGGAAAAACTCGATTGAATGACAATGCTGGCAAGATTCTACTAGGATTTAGCAGAAAGTGATGAATTATAGAAAAACTCGAATGTGTTTGAGGAGGTAACCAAAATGTATGAAAATCATCTTAGAATTTTAATAGTTGACTCTTAAAGATTTTCTGCTAAGGATAGGTGCAATGGTGTCTATGAAACGCATTTTAACTTTAAAGCATCAATAATTTTGTAAAAGTAGTGGATTATTGTAAAATGATATAATCTCTATGCTTCTCTTGATCAAGAATACCCCGATTCCTGTGCCAGTAGTAGACAATCGGGACATAGCTGGGCATCAGCAAAAGCCTTTTGCGAAGGAATGGGATTGCACCTTCCAATAATAGACACAGAGGCCGCCAGAACGTTCATAAATGATAAAATGTAAGCATTTGATTACTTTAAAGAGTAGTGCAAAAAACGTAAAAAATGTTCTTTCTGTCAAATCAGAAGACACTGTGTTATCCGGTTTCAGAGATGCAGATGGTACTGGATATTATTGGCTTGGTGCTAAGGAACAAGTGAATGGAGTCTGGTTGTGGGTGAATGATCATGTTTTAAGTTATCAAGACTGGGATCCTGGAGAACCTGATGGCACAAACCCACTTTGTGTATATCAGCTGCCTGCAAGTCCTTATAAATGGAATGATGCCACCTGCACACAATCATCGGGGTTTTATTTCTATTGCATGAAGAATCATCGTGAGTTTGTTTCAGTCTTTTAAACTTGTTTTAAGTTTTCTTGCATTAATATTCATTGGAAAAGTCATAAAATATTTTGTGATCAGCATCAAAAACTTTTTCGTTTCGATGCGAGCTTTTCATGATAAGATCACATTTACATTTTAAGCCTGAATTTGCATGAAGAAGTTCAAAAATTTTTAAAATGTTGCCTTCAGTGGGATTTGAACTCACACTGACCATCATTAGATCTAAGGTTGAATGCTTATCCAGATAGACCACAGAGGACTGTGCTGCTTGGCAGACCTTAAACTAAAGTTTGTTTCATGCACCATTTCACATTTGAAAAATCATTAAAGCATGTCTGATGTAAATTCTGTCTTAAAATGTGAAATTTGATCTTATTGTAAAAAATTCGATGGAGCTAATACAGATTTTTCGGTATCTTTTCAAACCCTGTGTCCAAAATGTCCTATGTTCAAACTCCAAATGAAGCTTTGACACATTAACAGCACTGAATCATGATGCTTCAGAGATTTTCAAAATTGTGAACTTAGATACTCAGCTCGGGGCTAATACGGGATTCCTCGTAGTGACAACCTCAAAGAGGGGATGAAATTGTGGTCCTTAGGGGGACCATCCGTATTTAGCGATTGGCAACGATGGAAAATGGTATCATCTTTTCCTTTTCAGTATCACAGTGTCAGCGGGCTCCAGACATTCAGCATCTGAACAAATCCATAACATTCCACAATAACGGAAGTTTAGACGTTAAGTACGTTTGTGCTGAGCCTGATCACATGATGTTACCTATCGTCCTGTTCGAGCTCTCTCTACCCTGTGATTGTACAACTGATTGGTCGTCGTTTTCCTATCTGAATGACATCCAGTGCAAAGGTAAGACGAAGGCTTAGACGCAGGACAAATTGAATTCTCTGAATATTGTTGTCCAACTACTAAGCAGTGCTTTGTTGGTTATTTGAATAGAGTTTAACATACAATACTGGCATTCAAGAGATTATGGACAATTATTCAGCAACAAAAATTTATCCACATTGGTAAATTGATTGGGATTAAATCTTGTTTTTTGTGGGATTCAGTTGAACACTCTACCATTGGGCTATTCATGTGTTTGTTAAGATTTGGAACTGACAAAGATCAGTTAGCTAGGATCAGTAGAGCAGGACTATGCAGGGATCTTGCTTAAATCTCTCAGACTTTTGAGCAATGTCTGAATAGCTTAGTGGGTGACTGTGGAACTGAACACCAGAAGAACACGTTTCTAAGGTGGTAACTTTTTATTGCTGGATTTTTTTATTATCCATTGGGAAACCTTTCATTTGCAAATTTCGTCCAGTTTGTGAAAAACGTGGAATTAGTTAATCGTCTAAAGTCAATAAAAACCAGCAAAGCGAAAGCTGCTCAAAATTCGGTTCAAGATATTCTCTTCATTGGTAGATTCGTATATTCTTGTAACAGAACGAGTCTTGTATTATTTCACAATGCAGGCAATATTTGGAAATTGCAATAATTCTTAAATATTACATCCAGAAAGATTTAGCCTACTACATCTACTTTCTTAGTTGCACATCAAATAATTCGAGAATTCAGCAGGACTCTTGAGAAGTTCGGTTCAATCCATTGATACTATTTTAAAGTAAATTCAGACTTTTTGTTTCTTGTAACGTTTGTGACCTTGTGTTGTTTGTTTTCTGTGAAGAGTGAACACGTATTTTAGCCTAAAAATCGAGCATCACTTGCTTAAAGGTAAGTGTCTGTCATTTTCTTCAAATGGTGTATTCGTCATTGCTGTTACACTTTGAAAGTGAGGATTCAATGTTTATGAGAGCCATTTCATTGTGGATCAAGAGCTCCAATTCGCCACTTGATTAACTTCTGCGTTTGTACATAATATTCATTGAGCTCACCCTTGTTCGGTGAATTAATTTCACAGAATTTTAGTAGAGTTTCAGGATCTGTGAATATCATAGTTTCTGATGACTCAGACCAAAATTTTGGAAGGCCGCTTGTCTGAGGCAACCTATTCCTGCCTTTACAATGCTCGTCTATGAGGCCTGCTGGTCTGGGTTGGATCCACCAGCCCATTGCCAAGGGCCCTTGGCAACAAGTAACATGGCCGCCTGGGAGTGGAGCTGCTTGCTTCAATGTGCCAAGAGGCAATTTCCGATGGATCTAGGAGTCAGATTAAGATAAATTTAGCATCAAAATAAACAGCAAAATATCAGGAATCTATTCATACTAAATTCATTGCTTTTGGCCTGTTATAATAGGAACATCCACCTCATAGAGTTGGGCAGGGTTGCCTTCAGACCCTGGTCTAGATCTAGGCAAACCCAGCCCTCTGTCTGTTTTTGACACAGACCTTGGGAAGGGTTGCCTTGATCTAGACCTCGGTCTGAAGGCACCCAGCTCTCCTACTCGCTGATTGTTCCTTAAACACAGACGGATTTGAATGGTGAAAACCTTCCAGGAAACAGTGTGAATTATGCGTGACAGTGCGCATCCTGAAATTTTCGGTTAAGTGAGAACTCGCTTGGTATCTTTTGGTTCTCTCAGATTTTATCTTAGTTTGGAATTTTTTAGAAATTTGTCTCTGATGCTATAAAAAATCCATAAATATGAACCACAGTTGAATTTTAATTTCTGAATAACTGCAAGCAACATCAAAAATCGTGTCATTGCATCAGTTTTAGTTTTATTCTAAACTACATTCATTCATGGTATAAAAACGTATTTACTAATGTTTGTGATGAAAAATTGATGTTTATGATTCCAAAATGACAGTTCTCACAACTTTACAATAATCAAAGAGCGGCGATTGCGAAAACTTCACTCTTGAATATCACATACAATGTTCATATATTCACCACAACATAAACAAAATAAACAGTTTTACTGACTAAAAGTTAATTATGCGATTACGTAACGTTTAAAGATAACTTAACAACAATTGTAGCACCTTGGTAAGATATAGTTCAACAATACGGTTAATTTACTCTTCGAACTACGAAATAAATAAACTTAGAATTAAAGTCAGTTCGTGCGGCTGCAATTAACAAAAACGTCATGAAAATCCTTTTGTATTTTAATATTACAAGACGACAGACCAATTGTAGTGGTTAAACGAAATGTTTGACATGTTGTTTCCAATTAGTACAAATGATATTATGCAACGTGATTCACAAAATGCAGTACGACACGTAAACATTGTTAAAACTCACTTTAGAATGTAAGATACAAGTGAAACAACGGATCGACAGTGGTATTGGACGGATAGTCGAGAATGTGCTCAACCGAGACATTAACATGTATGTGCTCAAGTAAAATACCGTGCAAGTATCACGATTCAAAGTATCACGCTTAACATAGAATACTAACAATTCAACTACAGATGCTCGTCTTCAAAGGAATCACTTTGGTGCTGAATGTATAATAGGTGCAGTAAAGAGTAAAATTTGTAGCAGAAAAAATAATCAGGGTTCCCACTTTTTCAGCTATTACTTTAAATGTGTTTACAATATCAAGTAAAACTTTATGGACAGAACTACGTCGTGAAATAACTGTTTCCCGACTTTTCTCCGACTGGATAAACTTCTCTCATTTTTCCAGTGCTAGTAGGAGCCCTGAACAATTCAGCTTCTAATTTTTCATTTGACCTGTCCTAGGTCTGTGGAAGTGTTAAATTGATTCGTTGCGAAATTCAAACAAAAAAATGCTCGCATCACAACTTTGCTGAAACTGTTACACGTTGTAAGTGTTCATACAAATACTCGATCTGTCAGCGAACGAAAACCAACGAAATATCACAAGTGTCGCAAGGAAAGTACAGTATTATTTCAGTAAACAGTTATTTGTTCTCAGGCATTTTAAAATTTGAGTACAACTCTTGACAACTAAATAGATACCTTGTAAAATTGTAAGGAAGCAAATGTGCACACAAAACAGGACGGTTTCAACAGGAATTAGGCACAGTACATAACACAGTACATTCGTAATAATCTCATTGGATTTTTATGTCGGAACATTTCTAACTTGGAAGTAAAATCTCTTCGTCGGTACATACCAAATCTTTCGCGAAATGAATGTTCAAAGTAAAACGAAAGTGAAAGATTCTGGTAATGATAACGAAGCCGCAACGAAAAGTTTTACTTCTTGTGATGTGGATTCGGCCTGACGTGTTTATCCTTTCAATTAAAAGGATGGTAAGCAAGGCCAAAAGGCAATTTTCAATCTTGTACATCTGCTACAACAGACTAGACATATTTGCCCAACGTTTCACAAGAGAATTACAAAACCAGGCTCATATGATAAAAAAATATGTAGGAAATATCTCCCTTTATTCTAAAAATGCTCCTCTGTGTAGCAAATTCAGTGTTGGGTAATATATACATTTCGATTAATTAAAACATGTTCAAAGGCTCGTCATAACATGTAGTTTTTCTTCAAGACACTGAGGTATTCGCTCGATGATCTTTCGAAAGACGGTCGCAGGCTTGGGTCTTCTGTCAAGCTTCTTGGCGGCAGTGATATGTCTATGTGCGGAGCTGAAGCAGAGAATGAATACAAACGTTTTGATGAAACAGTTCAACCTATGGAGTCTCATGCCCCTCGCTAACTCCACAAATATTTCATCTAATGCACTACTTGATCAATATGCTTTGTTGGTCACAGTTTATATAGACATCGGTTACAGAACTGGAAACAACCAATGAAGAACCAACTTTATTTGAAGTATCTGAATTTAAAATATGGGGATTTTAGTGAAAAATCTGGCTAAGAATAACGTGACTGATTTGGGCTTATTTGACATGCATACGTTGGCTATTGGCGTTGTCGTCGTTTGTATCATGTCAGAAATGATATATCCTTAATATTTTAAAATGGCAATCTCACTGAATTTCAAATGGCAAAATGGTTGTTATAGCTGGCTCGTTTAGAGTCAGCATAGTAATTGATCTGAGGGGTCCAAAGGATTTGGGGTAGTTTTATTATCAGTGACATCATTTTGTAACGTCACAAAGACTACGTTCACGACCTGATATTTACAGTTATTATTCAAATTTGAAATGGTATGTTCTCAAAAATTTCAAATGACAAGTCCTTCAAAATTGATCAATTTTGAGTCAAATGGGCTAACAT
Organism: Haplosyllis leylae; assembly: GCA_038406175.1. Lineage (NCBI taxonomy): Eukaryota > Metazoa > Annelida > Polychaeta > Phyllodocida > Syllidae > Haplosyllis > Haplosyllis leylae. The sequence goes on from JBCAUG010459329.1 coordinate 13,131, forward strand.
CCACTGGTCGTATATTTTACTCATGCCACCACGGTAGCCTTCTATTAACTCCTGTGTCACAACGTCATTTTGCAACCCAAGTAACAACTGTAGCTTACTTTTCTCCAAGTGTTTGGCAATACTACGCTCTAGTTCTGCTTTCATGCTGAAGCTCAGGTCGTTGACTCCGTGACCAACGACGGGTTTGGCGAAGGGCGTGGATGTTCCCTGAGGACTCCAGGCGGCTTGGATAGGAAGGGATCCGCTCAGCCGCTGTCTATCCATACTGTGCAAAGTAAATTACGTCAGATGTTAACATTTTTCCTGGTTCCAACTATTTCATTACTTAAGTTGAGTAAATAAGTTCATGCTAAAATTTCATCTCTTGTGGACCAGTTCAGTTTCATACCTCCGATTTCGCTTTCGGAAATGATATTAATTATCATGCCCATATAAAGTAAATACCAGTTTGAACACACTGATCTGGCTGTAGATATTCACTAAGGCCTGACTTGATAAATCGAACGATTACAGGTAGAGAGAGAGTTTAATTTGATATTTATTACTCTGTGGTCATGATGATATTTTGTCTTTTGTATGTTATGTGTAATTATTTTTTACACAAAAAATAAATATAGTAAAAATAAAGTCGTTCCCATTTTCTACAAAAAAGAGGGATACCAAGTTGAATTCACCGCTACTTCTAATATTCATCTGGTGTATACCAGGTACCAATTACACACAATATTTGGTAATACCAAATATAAGTCAAATACAATCACAAAAAATCAGTTTGCGAGTGAAGACATTTTTAAAGCTCTGTAAGTTGTCAATCGCAAAATATAATCATCGGTAAGTAAAGGCTAGTCTAGTTAAGTAGTATAAGAAGAAAATCAACTAATCTGTTATTTATCTAATTTGCCAATGAAAGCAACTTTAACTGTACACCACTGCATCTTACCCATCAGTAGGTTCACTTTTAAGTACATCGGAACTAAAAGATTTTTTAAAAAATAATTGAAACAATGTATTTACAGGATTTAAATTCTCCACTGAATTAAAGGATCTAGTCATGACCAGTATATATCTGTGGAAAATTGTAATGTTTCATTTGAAAGCCAGATATTCAAAGAATACTTACTACAATTGAGCTTTAGCAGCTTTGTCTGACGCCTTCTCCAATCTCCTCGCCAGCTTCTCTCTCAGCTTCTGTTCCGCTTCATATAAATCTTTATACTTTTTCAACTCAAAGTCCATATTTTCTTTCTCATCTCTGGTTTCCTTGTTAATACTTTTCATTTTATTTAATTCATCCTGCGTGAGAAAAAAAACATTTGGCAATTTTGTAATTTGCGATTTGAAATCGCAGGTTGGAAAACTTAGACGAGTGTTCCTTAAGTGAAAAGTGTAACAGTCCTTTGCTTTGATTTCAGCCTATTCGTATTTGGCTGTTGTTTGGCATTACATAACAACCATTTTTTTATCTGGGACAACACAAACGATTTAGTGTTGCCAGAGGTATGTAAAAACATTGACATTGATGGCAAGACTTCTATCGTGAGGACCTCAGAAGAGCAGATGTAAGAAATCAAGTAGAAAAAAGAAAATCAAAGAGCAAACAGTGTACAGTCTATCAACTTGAAAAAAAAAATAGATTCACAACAGAAAGAAAAGAGAGGATCTACAAAATAAAGACAGAAAGCACTCATTACTGGTTACTCATTCACAGAAAGGTAGAAGCGCATCATGTATCAGGAAGTAGACATTCACTCCGATACCACACGCAACCTAGAACAGACGTACAGATTATTACCGAAAGTTCCTTCTTTGTTTTCTCAAATTCCTTCCGCATCATATTATCATTATCATCTCTCATTTGATCAATTTTTTCTCGGGCCTTGGATTGTTCTTCTAAGTAAGTGTTCACTTCTTCAAGTTTCTGATTTAATTCTATTCTTGTTCTGGTTTCTAGATCTCCTTGTAGTCTATCTATTGCTGCTCTTTCAACATAGTTGGCATTCACATGTTCCTGGAAAAATATACTTGAATATTAGTTATTACTGTTTTGAAAGCTAACCTAAAAATTAAAGACAAATTTTTAGTGAAGCTAGCCCACCAACACATGCTTCCATCAATGGGTCAGCTCGGATGGGCTACACAAGAAACACTTTTATTCTGTTGTCTGATAGTACTTAACCCTATCTCTTGAAATAGAATCGATAGCTAGGGCCACATAACGGACTATGGTGACTTTTGTTGTGGTTGTGATCCAGAAACAGTTACTGTCAATTTGTTAATAAACGCAACATATCATACGCAGATCCAGCTTTACGAGGAACTGAAGGTCAATAAATCATTAACTAATCGGTATAAAAACAAGTTATCAACAATAAATGGTACCCACAATTTTCATATCTATCGACAGTACACGGAAGAACAAGTTAAAAACACTTTCAACAAGAAAGTCCTCCTGCATGAACGCAAGAGGCATACAGCCCGCAGGGGGGGGGGGGGGGGGGGGGGGGGG
>JBCAUG010459440.1:0-15216 GCA_038406175.1 Haplosyllis leylae
TGTGGCTCCCGTGTGGCATTCCCGTGTGGAGGGGACATTCCCGTGTGGCTCCCGTGTGGCATTCCCGTGTGGCTCCCGTGTGGAACGAGCCACCAAAGTGAAATTCTTCACTCCTTGATATTTTTTTTTTTCTTTGTCAGGTTATGACCAAAATGTACAATTCATACTTGCAAATTGACAGATGTGGCATTCCACATGTTTAAGTGTTTTACGACCAGCAGGGACCGAGTTAAGAAGGCGTCAACCGAGGCCACTAAGAGGGGCTTGACATTTAAAACTGTGTTGAGTTGGTAAACCGCTGAAAGGTTGAGTACAGAGAAAAGTGTGATAAAGGTGACCGACACAGCACCTTGATATTTTGCACAGTACTAACCCATAGACTTACAGGTGGCATTCAAATCAAACTACTGACTTTTTGCCGTGGTTTGCGAAGCCAACTTTTTCCAAAAGATATTTAATTTTTAGATCAAGATTTTTGTGAATTAACTTATTGGTATTTTTTAAATTTTGTACATTTTTGCTAAAGACTAGATCATTGCACTTATTTTTACATTTATTGATTGAATCACTGTTTCCAGTCTTTTCTTAGTTCCACTCCATAACTAGGAGTGGTAGACAATGGAAACTGATTTTACTGGTGGTCACCAAGCCAAACTCTTGCTACTATATTTTTCATGATTTATTTTTAAAATATGAAAAAATCCACGGAGTGTAAGAATTACACATGCTGGCTCATGATCACATAATGTAAACATTGTATCATCCTCAGACACATTGCTAATTATAATAATTGAAGCTTCAGGAACTACATGCCACTACACACCACTACACGCCACTATGCACTTCTATGTGGCTCTATGCACCTCTACATGCCATTACACACCACTACATGCCACTACATGCCACTATGCACCTCTACATGCCACTACATGCCACTATGCATCTCTACATGGCTCTATGTGCCACTACGTGCCTCTATGTGCCACTACGTGCCTCTACATGCCACCACATACTAAAAGATGATTGGTTGCTCAACCTCACCCCATTCTAAATGCTAAATTCCAACCAATCACAGTACATAAAAGCTAGGCCTACTTAACATAAAAGTGCCAAAGGCTCCCCTCCACCATTTCTCAGAAAACTATGTGCCCCCCCCCCCTTTAATCAATAAGCTGACTCTTACGAGCCAGCAAAAATATGTCCTTTGAAACAAGAATCTGCTAAACCCTAATTGAGGGCCTTTTAATGTTTTGCAGACGTATTTATAAAATTAGACTTAAGAGCCATACCAACAAAGAGGAGATATTTTGATTTGAGTACTTCCCGTGCCCGAGGTGACCACTGCGGTTATTTGATACTGTGCGGTCGCTTTTGTGGTCCGGACTCGCGTGTCACACGCGTCAACCATTCATTATTAAAATTTCCCTGACTCAGTGGTGGATTCCATTACGCTTTCTATTTTTGGACATCATAAGGTGTTTCTGTATTTATATATAGCAGCACAATTTAATAGTAGTCGCAGGACGTAATGAAATTATCTCGGGGAGTAAAGTGTTTTTGCAGAGAAATTGCTATAAGATGATATTTCATAAGTTAAAGTTTGACTGAGTTTTAGTCTGATGTGTGGGTGTATGTTCAATTTCAGTGACTCATACTTCTTTGCGATAGTTTTGCAAGTTTTCTGAAATAGTAAGAATGGCCCTTTATCAATCTGCGAGGTTCCATTAAAACGGTCCAACAAGGGTCCTCAGATTGGGGTTCAAGATGTTTTCGCCGCAGTAATTAAATGTAAACGTAAATCATAAAATATAGCTTCAAGTTTAAAGGTTGACAGCGCAGACTTCACATGAGAACCGCCAGTTTCTGGATAAGGTTGTTTCTTGTAGAATATAGCCGAGGCATTTAACCCATTTGCACCCGAAATACTTTTACTGCATGGCAATGTTTCATCTCGCCAAAACAGTTGCTCCAAATTGTCTGGCGTCAAAAGGAAATTAGACTACAGAGCTCTCATCAAACCTGCGTATCTATATCTCAATTACCATTACTAAGACTTTAATCAGTTGTCCCTGGATCTAACTTTCAAATAATTAATGAAATTGAGTTTCCAAGAAATAGAGACAAATCCATCGGCAGCACAATAATACAGTCGTAAAATTTTGTCGTCACTTCTGAAACATTGCAAGAATCTTTAAGGTGATAAGAAACTTCAAAGTAATAAGCCATAGGCTGCGGGGAAAGAAAATTTCTGCTCGAGCTGAAAATTTCAAGAAATTAATTTTTGTTCAACGGACTGAAGATGAAGGGATTTAACTTTCAGATCAGACTATTTGTTATTTTGATCATTCTTTAATCAGGAAAGTGGCAACGTTGATGGAGCCAATGTAATCCTACCTGTCAAATGGGTTACGTTTAACATAATTATAATATAGAAGATTAGAAGGAGAGAACACCTGAATAATGAAACGTTGATACTTTCGTCTTTTGTTGAAAAAAACGGACCATTATGATTATGTTTAATAGTAGTTAAAGGTCAATAAACTTCGGTGTTGTTGCTGCGTGTATACAAACGTTCAAGAATCCCCTGACATTTCACGACGTGATGATATTCTTAAAAATGCTGTGTACAGTACTTTTCCTTAACATTAAATAAACACAATATTTCAATAGTTTGCATTTAGGGTACTTGACTGTTTGTATCTTCTCCATTGCGGCGGGAGGTTATCTTTTAGTGTAATATTGCATTCGGAAACGTTTTACAATGGAAAAGTTTTTAAACTGTGTTATTCATTGTCTGCAGTTTTGGTCAGCAGCTTTAGTATCTCAGAAAAAAACACATCCAAATGGGCATCGATTACGAGGGTCACCGCTCCTTTTTACCATTTGGAACCAAGCAATGAATTCAAGAAAGTATCAATGCCATCTTTATTTGTGAAACAAAGTCAGTGTCAAAGCAAGATGTTTTACTATGACAACACGCTGAAGGAGAATTGAAGCCAAGCAATACTTTCAGAGTTGGCTACTTCTCCCTCCAAATATTAAGTCGCCATGTCCAAGGGATAATCATTAGTTACCATATTTTTGGGTAATATTTCAGAGGAATATTTCAGTGTACTTTCAAAATACAGATGCGCTGTACATATCTATCTCAAGTGGAAAACACTTTAAATTAAAATCGAATGAAATTAAAACTGACTTTTTCCTACAGTTGAATTGGCTGCCTTCTCATATTTTCGCTGCGGAGGAAAAATTCAAGTTGAGCTAATTAGATTCTATTGTGTTGCAAAATTGAAGAAGCTCAATTTAGAACATTTTTGTTGTGAATTCATGGCCTTTAGAATTCTCGTTTCGTGAGAAAAACGTTACAATTCGACACATGACACAAGTCTCCAAATTGCACCGTCGCTCTTTTTATTAAGGGATACGTGACAGAATGAAGTAAATATTGTCGGAGAAATGTGACTAATTCCCAGAAACTGGTCCGGGATTCAGGTGCAATTCATTTAAAATAGACATCCGGGGACTGACCCCATAAAAGTGCAGAATCCTGTACTTAAATAGAAACACGGAGACGGATAAATTCGTAGTGTCAACACGGATTTGTTGATCCTTTCTAGATTAAGACAAACACTGATCCATTGCCTGAAGAGGTATGACATTTCTGAGGAGTATTGGAATTTGCGCCCAATTCACGTCAGGAGGACAGGTGATGGAGATTTTTGTGAATGAGATTCCTTGTTTCTGTAATGTCACAATGGTCGCAGAAAGAAATGCTATTACAGAGGGGGGGGCACAAGAGACCACGCTCCCTCCATGTGCGTGTAAAAATAAGCCAAGAAAGGCACCAGTTAATGCACCTGACTAATCTGTCGAACCTGTCAAAAATGTAATTAATTTTGTCACTCACTGATTAATTCCACTCGACAAATTTTAACCTTGAGATTTAGTAAGAATATGCCGGGAATGACAATCTTTCTTTCAACAAAGATGGTGTTGTTTTAGGAAAAACAATTGGTTGACAAATATGCCAGGAGAATTTACAAAAAAACTCGAATGAACAAATCCATTAGAGTGTCTTTAATACCATAGATCGGTATCTCAGCACTAAATAGGCTATTTTTGTCGCCCGTTTTCTAAAGCTTTTGTAACAGACATAGGCTGTCCGAGAAGCGATCGAACTGACGAATGCCTGGTTCTCTTTGAATACGTAATCCATGTTAAAGACCTCCATAAGGTCTGTCACTGATCCAGATATCCTGTCATCGTGCAAATTATTTTCGACTGGTACTTATGCACTGTTGTATTATGTGACAAAAGCAGTAATATCCTGGGAAATCATAGACTTGTCACTGTCGTACCTTTTGTGCTTTGACTTTCTTGCGCTTCTACAGAAAATGTCAAAAACTATTTTTTTTCAAGAGTTTCGGTTTCTTTGTAATAATAAAATTGATTTTTTTCCAAATGAAAGGTTGTATGTGTGACAGACTAGGTAATCAAAAGACTAAAAGATAGTTGTAATTATTTCGAAACCTTTCAAAACACATATTATTGCGAAATGAAACCAAATTCCTGTGCACTCTGTAATTTGAATTGAATAGCAGTTTGATATTTCAGCTGTATCATAATAAGCACGTGCGATTTGTTCATTCTATTCTTGCTAAATGTCGCTCTCACCAAAATGAGAAAAGCCCCTTCAGTTATCTGTGATAAAAATATGTCTTTTTGTCTTGCGAAATACCCTTTAAATATGTTTTCGTCTTTTAATCTTGCACAGCATCCTTCTTGTAGTTAGGTAGTTTACTTGTTGCTTCGTTAGTGGACCTTATTGGATGCAGGCAGAATGTAAGAGTGAAAAATACTGAATGATGAGCAACTGCATCAAAATAAATTGGATTTAGCCCAAAAATCCTAAAATTCGTTGAAAGCACAAGTGAAATTTGTTTTTATTATATAGTCTTATTTTTGTGCAGCCCAGGTTGATTTGTACCTTGGGTAATGACGTCTGCCCTCGGTGTCAAACCAGCCATTCTTCATTACCTACACCTGAGACTCTAGCGTTACACTTAGAACAAACCAAAAATTAGTCTGTAGCGTATTCTGGCAGAGCGACTTATCCTCTCACTGTGGTGTTTGTTTGTCTGTTGGTTGGTTGGTCTGTTTGTTTGCTTGTAGACAGAGAATTTGCTCTCAACTATAGACAACAGATGGCTCCCCTCTTAAATAAGACACGATAAGCGATTTGCAGGCGTGACACAATGTTGATAAACATTCTTGTTGATGAACGGCCACACCTGCCATGTAATACCTCTGGCAAAATGTGTCATCTTGGAGACAATGTAATCTATATAAGTTGTGGAAAATATATCATATTCCTGTAACGTACTTTTTGCAGTGAATCTCAAATGCTAACTTGCTAACAAGAAAACATAAAACAAAAGAATTTCACCAGTTGCTGACTCTGAAGTTGCAAACAGGATGTTGTGACGACAAAGGTTAATGTCATTAACCTTCCACTTCCAAAAAAAACCTCAAAACGTGACGTCAAAAATGGCCTTTTTAAAAGTAATGACCTAACTAAAAGATGACTATTATATTTTAAATGCCAAGATTTTGAATAGAGCTGCTAAACGCATTTGCTTGAAAGTAAGCTTTCATTGTCATTGTTGAATATGTAGTAGGTGCGATGCTATGTCGTCAACTTCATCATCTTTTTGCATTTTTCTTTTCCTATTTTTTTAATGAAATATCCGTTTGTACTTTTCACATATTGCTGTGCCAGGTTTCCATGGAAACAATTCGGACTAAATTTTTGTTAATTTCACGGTGTTTTGGAGATTTTTTTTTGCAAAATGTATAGTTGGCGCCCCTTTAATGATTCCTTAAAATGAATCCTTGTCATTTGAAGATTGGCAAGATTTCCAGGTAACACGTTATTAATAGAATACCTTCCAGGTTATTCTCCTAAATGAACCTTTTTCAAGTCTCCATCTATTTCAATTTTATGTACTTCACTTCATGTCGGTGATACGTTCGCTTCTTAGTGGAAAATGACAGCGGTTGAGTCTATTTCCAGAATTGTCTCTGTCGTTCATCTAATGTTTGAAACAAGATTTGGTTGCTTCTTCATAAGAACTTCAAAGACGCCGTAATGGATCAAATAAATAGCAAATCGGTCTCATGTCACGCCATTTTCCAATCCTTTTCCAATGACAATGTCCTAAAAATATGAGTTCTATATTTCTCACAGTGTTAATCTAAAACTAACTTCAAACCTGCGACTGACTCACAGAAAGTTAGACAAGTCAACCAGAAGGCTTTTCCAATAAGTGACAGTTAAATTGCCTTGGAATCAATGTACTTAGAAATGCACATTCGCCTGCTATTCGATTGAAAATGGCCTTTTACGTGAATTTTCTTGCCAAATTTTATTGCCCTCAAAACATTTTTCACGTGATTTCATGTCACCTCCGAGGAGCATTCCAAAAGAGCAGATCTCGCATGATATCAGAAATACTCTTTATATTGCAAATAGCACAGCTAGGACGGCAGTTGTGCTAAAATGGTAGGCCATTGGCAACTCAACGCCTGAACATCATGATGATAGGAAAATCTATATTCATGGAAAAAATAGTCTTTTGAAAAATTATAAAAATATATTAAACCATTCAGTCTGCCATTACTTAAATCTACTTCCGAAAGATCCTATTTTGATGTCAGGAAAACGTTTGCAAATGAAATTAATCCGTGAGTAATATTGATTGCAATCTTTTAACAATAGAGACACTTGATTTAGCGATGGCCTGTCATTCGGTACATACGGACCCTTTGCTGTAACACAAAGAAATTAAGACATTATCAGACTTCCTTTTTTGTCTAGTTTCATGTGGGCGTACTTCTTGGCTTAACTATGAAGTCAGGAGACGGGGCATGTAATCAGAAGAATGAAGTGTAAAGTATGTGGAAAGTGCAGTTTATCATCATCAAGTCTAAATTCTATTGACGAATAGTCCTCTTTCAGTTCCTATTGAGAATATTTTCTTCAACTTTTGTCAAAAAACGAGTTATGGAAGTGTTATGTTTAGGAAATCTCGATTACAAAAAATGTATCCTTCTGTGAAAAGAATTGAGGTCTTCCGCGTGTCATTCAGAAACGAGGCCGGAATTAGCACGGGTTCTTGTTTCGGGTTTCGGGTACCAGTTTGTGGGTTATGGGTACCAGTTTTTCGTAATGCGCCCACCCCCACCTGAAAATGTTGTGTAATGCGCCCGACGCATTACACAACATCTTGACGCATTACATGATTTTGTGGCGCACTACGAACAACTGGTACTCATAACCCGTAAACTGGTACTCGAAACCCGAAACAAGAACCCGTGCTGTGCACAGTCATTTCAGAAACAAGTGTGACAGTTCTTAAAGTAAAACTGAAAGAGATAATAAAAAACGACTTTCAGTTTTGTGAGTGTCTGGTTAGTTACGTCAGAACGTTAGTCCTGGATTAGAAGCCATGTTTCTCTCTGAGGATAACAAGACTAAAAAAACAGAGAAAACGTGTGATCATACGTGGAGCTGTGGCCGTTTTAGCTTTGCGAGAACGTTTGAAGAAAGTTCTAAGTGTAACAAAATCCTGAAGGAGCTCATTTTCCAAAAAAGGAGATGGGCTCAGTAAAGGATATTTTTAACGCGTCTGTATGAAACTAACTCAGTATGAAAGGTACGCGATAATGGCTGATGATTAAATTCTAGTTTTGGAAAAAGAAAATCGTTTCTTTTCATCTTGTGTCTGCATCGTGTCAAGAGTCAATATCACAAGATTTGTGTGCAGTATCAGCTTTGTATTCCGTGGAAGCGAATGGGTTTTAATGACAAATCATCAGATCTAGTAAATGTATTAAACGTCCTTTTGCGTGAAGTATGCCATTAGCGGTGCTTCGTCACAAAGTATCACCAATGTAGTTATAAGCTTTTTATGAGTAGATACACATAATTTGTTTTGTCTTTGAAGTATCCACGTCAAAATATCAATATGCTGGTGTCATTGTGATGTTGGCCGGGTAATGAGATTTGCAGTGGTTTGCTGCAGCACTTGGCAACCACTTCTGCACTGAAAACCGTCATAATCAACATTCCACCAACCATTATCAAGGTAAGGTAACATGTGCTGAATGTTACATCACTGAATGTTCCTAGGTATTTGAGCTTTTACACAGGCTGGATGCCCGAAGCCTTACTGACCACTTTTACGATTTGGTGAATGGAACATTGTTTACATTTTTCTGTGGCCCATTTTTATCACTCCAGGAAAGCCCTAATTATAAAAAAATGACGTTGTGTCGTTGACCCAATTGCTGGAATGTACGTAAATGACGTCATAACAACATTCTGTGTAAACAAATTGCCACCAATGAATGCAGGTTAAAGTAGGCCTACTTATCATAAAAATGCCAAAGACTTATGTTGAGGGCAAGAACAGGATGTTAAGGCACCGCGAAGTAACCAATAAGCTGACTCTATGAGCCAGCAAAAATACCTCTTAAATCTGGAGGTGAATTGAGTTCATATCCAGGTGAATACTTTAAAAAATTGTCATCTCATTCCTATTAAACCTGGATTTTTTTTAATGTTTGACGTAAAAAATTTTAAATAGATGAATTAGTTGACTTATAACGAACCAGTAAAAATGTACTTGATAAAAAAATTCATGAAGTTGACGTATTACACTGTATAAAGTATAATTAAAGCCTTGAAAGACATTACTCTTGAAGCTATTGTTCCCAGACAATTTGTATTCACCTATACAACATTTTAGATTTGATCATATTTGACTAATGCTTACTTCTTGCTACCTTTCCTTATTTTCCATTGGGACCAAAAACATGTGTATACACGATAGTAGAGACGAATGAATAATTGATAGATATTCGACTTGTTCTGACTTCAGACATACTCGGATATGACTTGCATAAACCTTAGTTCTACCGCACGGACATTGATTGAAATTGTTTCAATAGAATTGGTTGACCTTTTAGTGATGATGTGGAAATATTGAGATCATTCATTCAGAAAATTTTGGGGAAAATTCACAAGAAAAATTATTTATTGGTATAATATTCACAGTCGCGGAAATTAAGTTACCTGGAAAATTTATCAGTCTGAAAAGCTGTTAAAACCTCTGACATTTTAGTGTTAATTTAGATTCATTTCCTATTGTGAAATTACTAGACTGTCTGATACTAACTTAGTATCATAAAAGTCTAAAACGAAAATTCGTATGCCATATTTGCTTTTGATATATATGGAAGATCTACAGATGATTCCTTAGATATATCATGACAAAATGTTTTTGAAAAAGAAACCTGAAATTCGTGTAATGGACTAATGGATACGAAGAAACAAACGTTTCTTGGAAAAAAGACATATCTACTTTAAAGCCTGAAGGTAATTTTGTCAAAACCTAAAACCTGGAATTGCATTCATGAATACGACACCTGCTCAAATGTCACCGTTACAGCAAAGCTGTCGATACAAAGGGATTTTCATCAGGTTCAGCTGTGTACGATGCTGCATTTAAGTAAACTCTGTCATTTACCCTGCAAGTTGAATAAGGTACACAGACCACACACAGCAGCACGGCGGGTTGGATTCAAATCAATGTCTTTCCTAAATTGTCTTTTTTTTCCTCTTCAGTTTCTGGTTTGGAAAGGCAAAAATTGAAAATCTAAAATGTGCTATTTGTTGTAGAAAATTACCTTTTATCTTAATTAAGATTTAAATATTGATATTATACCACAGGAGAATTGTAATTTGGACACATTGCAATAAAAAGTACATCTTATATTGTTTTCTGTAAATTTGAAAGTCCTTTTTTGCACATGATCAGCATCCAAATCTTGTTTTGGTTGAAAAGATAAATTCTCTACCGAATACACATTTTAGATTTAATTTTTTGGTCGAGAAAACTTAAATTAGAAGAAGGAAAAGTGGCAATGTCGTGAGGGATCTTGATTTGAATCCTGACTGTCAGCACGAAAATTAAACAGGAATTTTATTGACATCCACCACGCATTTCATGTATTCTCTTGTTGACACTTTCATTATGTGGCGCTTATTTCATTTATGCACATGTAGGGTGCGTAAATATCTGCGGTGGTAAATAATCTTTATGGCCAAGTTCCCGACCCTTTGTCTCTCTATTCATGCTGTAATTACTTTATTGTGGCGATGAAAGGACTTAACCACCTCGGCCTAATGTATTCCCGCACACGATTAGAGAGGCGGAATGCATGTCAATGAAGCGGTGGGGAATCCGACGCATGTTTCATTATTTGGTGCAGCTTCATAATTTCGTACACATCTGCTGCAACCTGCCTTCCATTGCCATACTTGCATAGGACGTCTGCAGTTGCAGTTGCCCTTAAATAGTTACATACACCAGCAGCTGCTGAGCCTCTCTCTACAGCTTTAATTTACCCGTATGCCTCCCTGATAGGCACAATAAGGCCTCAGCTGCACCAGACTGCGCAGTAGATAAAATTTCATTTACAATAATTAGCAAATCAACTTTGGAAATTACTTTTTGTCATTGGATAGCAGGTTGGTGATAACCATGAAATGACGTCACAATGATGATACAGCTTTATCTAGTATAAAACGTTTGTCCAGACGACATTAAAACCATATCTTTTAAGTGACTGCGTGTGTACAAAAGAAACTTGTTAGACCATTAAAGGTTTGCGCGAGGCAAGTACACTTGAGAAAGGGATTATTGAAGCTGAAGAAAGTAAACTTCACGCTTCAATTTTAGCGTGGAACTATTATCACTGAAGGGCATCACTTACTTTTGCTTTTGAAAACTTTTGCTTTTACAAAGTTAAAACTTTTAGCACGTGATAAAAATCAAAATGAGTCTCAGCGTGTTACCGAGTTCAAGGAACTTCCGAAGGTCTATGGTGGATCTCAGTGAACTTGACGAAAGAATTGAGGATATCGATGAACCTCGAGTTAAAGAGAGCATGGGACTCCTCCGAAGAGCTTTCTCCTCACGGAGGAAGAAGAAAAAGAATAAGGATCATTCGGGATACTTAAGTCCTGGGAGAAGAACCAGGAGTCCCAGTCCTTCACCTACTCAACTGAGTCCGAGGGGAAGCATCGGTAGGTCGTCGGGGAATGAGCTGCAGGTGCCGTGTCACAGGTACCTGAGGGCTGTCCGGTCAAACCCTGTGCAAACCTGCAACTATTTTGACAGGTGAGTGACCTACGCCCTTAATTTTGTGAAGCAAAATTTTATTTTCATGCAAATACATGTTGTCACTAACCTCCAACTTCTTTGACCGACAAGCATGACCCTACACCTAGACAAGATTGCATGTCCAACCTTCAATTATTGTGATAGGTAGAATAGTCTTGTGGGGATGGTCATACCCTAACTTAACCAGGGACAGTATTTCCGTCATTTCAAATTGTGCACAGAGGGCATGTCGCAATTGCTAAATTTACAGCTTCATTTTCGATCTGATCTTTCTGATATGAAGTGGCAATCGGACCGAAGTGTAATACAATTTGATGGACATATTTTGGATGCTAGGTAGTCTCTGATTTGTTATAAGAAACAATATGGTTTTTCTCTTTTGAACTGATCAGTTTGTCGCGTCAAATAAATTGAAGTCTATGAAGAGCCACTTGTCACGGGTAAAGACAATTTCACACAGTGCAATCAAATTCAATACCACTGTTGGAGAAGGCTTACTGTGAATTAAACATAGAAAGAATAATTGCACTGTGCTCGCCGCACAGACGGTCGTGGGTTTGAGCCCCGAACCTCCGCTAATGCTTTTGGACATCTATGCAGGTACATGGACTGACAAGGCTCAGCTGCCATGCTGACCTCTATACAGTCAGCAGGTGTCACACTAGAGGTGAATCTGAGGATCACACAGGTGAGAAAGCATGCAAGGTATCTACCCTAGCTTTGAAACCCAGGGAAGACATCACCAGAAGTGCAAAAGACGGATATCAGTGGTCCCGTGTGAAGGACTTGTGTCTCTATTTTTTTTAAAAAAGGAATAATTGCCCCAGTTGTTTCATTAATCTTGCACATCGTTTTTGGTTACAAGTTGTTTTCATCGGTGTCAGTATCTGGTTGAATATAAGGGACATTTCGTGCCTTGTTCACAACGCATTTTGTCCAGTCTTGAAGTACTTCACAACGTTCAACATTATCAGCACTGAAATGATTTCCCTCACTATGCTTGCAAATGATTGCAACTATATTAGTTGACATAGATGCAGAGCTTTCTTTCTGTAAAGTGTCCTGCAGTCCATATATGTACAGAGACTCCATGTTTTCATGCAGAAAATTGTTTACGGTGAATATGTTGAACATCACCACACAGCCCTTGGGAAAACGGGTCGACAATCAATTAACACACACCGACCAATACCAACATACGAACTGGTGATGCCAAAACATCAGGACATCACTCATATCAATGAAGTGTTCGCAGTCCCTGTTTTGGCAGTTATATTTAAAATAAACGACATTCAATCTATCGATTGTACTCGAGTTTTTCACGATAAACACAGAATTAGTAATTATTCGCATCCATGTAAATGTGGTACAAATTTTTGTGAAAAATCAGATTTTTTGTGAAAATTCATTAATCCATATCACAGTACTGTGCTAATCAAAAATCAGAACTTAAATCAATAGTAATAGCCCATTAAAAGTGTAGCTTTGAAATGATTATTCACCACATGATTTCTCATTACAACTTGATAATTCTGGAATTTAATACAAGATGCAAGCATGCAAACCTTACCTTATCATGCAAAAACTCGAATCTGTGGTCACAGTTGAGGTCAGGCATTCAGCATACATGAACTGCGCAGATATTATGTATATTATAGTCCAGTGCATAAACGCACTTTTGACACTTTGAAGCATTGTTTTAGATCTGGCAGCAACAGACCTCCTTCGTTGTCACATAACAACGAGGAGCAAATTTGAAAAAAATATCTTTTGATGAAACGTAACCCGTAGGTCGCAATTACGTCACGCGGATGGTATTGTTCAGCCAGAGGTTTCTTGCAGATGTTTTTGACGAAAACAAATGGTTTTGCAGATGGTTTCCCCAATGTAGTTGAAGATGACATTTTTGTGTGTAAAGGGCATATTTCTGCATACTGATGGAGCTGGTATTTTCCAAGAAATTAATGTAAACATTTGCCTTCGTAGAGAACCTTTTAACATATTACAACAGCCATTAATTGTAATGATTTCAGTATTAAATCTCCCGAAGGTAAAGAAACGACATCTTCCATTAAACATGTATGACAACAAAAAACTGTGACATTTGTTTACAAAAAGTATTATTTAACTGAGATATTTTTGTTGTTGACATTAGGCAAATATCCTAAGGTTTCTCCTTTATTACGAAATCCCTAGCACCAGGGCGTGATGCAGGTAGAAAATTGCACCATAGTACACAGTACGCACACAGTTGTTGCCCTGAAGGCATTTTTGGAGAATATCTGAAAAACGTAGTCTGTTTTATGGTGTTATCAGTCAGCATAAGATGTACCTATACAATCATATTCAGCAGTTAGTTGTTATTTCAGGTATAATGACACTAAACATATTTGGCTTTCTTTGTATTCATTTTCACGAAATGCTTTTTTAAAACTTACCGTGGGCAGCAGTGTGTTATATTTGATATTCTTTGTTCTTTTTCACAAATACTTTTTTTAAAATTTCCGTGGGCTATAGTCTATACAAAGGGTCATTGGTATCTCCGGTATGGACTTCAGGTAACATGTGACAAGATTTATAAAACCAGGGATGATCTTTCATCACCTGTTTCTGTACTTACTTATGAACGTAGTTTACACCCAGTGTTCCTGTGTCCTCAGTTATACGAACTAATAACGAGTTGAATCAATACAAAACGTAGTGTCGTTTTACCTTCAGTTACCTAGTAATGGACAAGTTCATCCACAAAGACTACCTGCTCAATTACATACATTCTGTGTTAGAAAGCCAAGTTGCACGTCTTGTAGCAACTTGATAAACGCTATGTTAATCAGGTGAATTGACGCAGCTGAAAAGTAGCCGACTCGGGTGTAATTTCGAAATGCATGGCGTCTATCAGGAGCCACAATCACTTGACAAGGGACTTTCCACGGATATATTTCGCAACCAATTTCAAAATTATAGAGACAAGCCTGCTGCGTTACGCTTAAAACAACGCTTGCATAAGGACCTGAGTCCAAACTTAATATTTATAATTTGATACGAATACATATTGAGCACAAAGCAAATAAAACATTGTTAGAGAGGCCGGAGAAACGAACCTGAAGAACTTAAGTAAAATCTGTTGTTATTCTCTAACGATTCACCTGCCTAAGTTTTATATTGCTAGAGTCGCCGTGATGACGACAGGATCCAATTAGTGCATGATTGAGACAGATTGAGAAATAACCAGCTGTAATTAAACAATTTTGTTTTAGCTTTCTCTATTACCAACACAAATAGAGAAAAGAAGCAAAATCGATGACGAAATATGTATTCGAAAATAGTTAATTTTGTCAGATCACTGATACTGGTGTCATATGGATGGCATGTGCTCAGAATCCTAATTCTAGAGTAGATCCCTCTAGTAGCTCTCCTATTGTATGTATAAGCTTTCTTCCATTTCCTAACAACCCTCAGTCCACTTTCGAGTTCCACACCTACTTTACTGCCCAATTGAAATAATCAAAATTAGTCGTCAACAGTTTAATTGCAGAATATACTACCTTTCCGTTCTCGGCATCATTCATCTGCAGATAGACCTGAGTGGGTAATGACCGTAAAATTAATCAGGTTCAGAATTTGGTCAAATCAGAGAAATAATCAAGTCATATTAGAAGGCGGTAATCTGTTTCAATTGATAGAGATCCGAGAGGATTTAGTCTTGTAAATAACCGGATCGGTTATAACCCCAGTGTGTATTGATATCCAGTATTTTGCACTCTCCATAGTTTGCATTGTCCGTTGATTTCTTTCATGTATTGTTCAATATGATTTTCGCTCGTTCGATCTGGTGGCCTAATGGAATTAAGAACAATTGCGAGTTGTTGCCTTCAGACATCTCCAACTTCTCATCTTCTTTTATTCGTTGTCGTCACCCACAGATTGATTTATCTTCATTTTTCATCATAACTGACGGTGCCTCGAA
>JBCAUG010459440.1:15316-30420 GCA_038406175.1 Haplosyllis leylae
TCATCTTCTTTTATTCGTTGTCGTCACCCACAGATTGATTTATCTTCATTTTTCATCATAACTGACGGTGCCTCGAAGGCAAAGCCAGGCGCAATGTCATTTAAAGGACAACTGGCTGGAATCATTGCAGGTGTGTAACCCTTGAAAGCAAAACCTCGTTGTTTGAACAATGTGGCCAATATCTAAGGTTTTTTGGTTCGTTTTAGAGACAATAAACCTATTACGTTAGATGTTGGGGACTTCAAAGGCTCGTGTACAGGTAGTAATGTTTGAACAGAAAAATGTTATTATTCAGTAAATCACAAATGTTCTCTTCATATGTGTGTAAACTAAGGAAAATTCTCTGTAATGTAGACTGGAAATTTATGTAGTATTGGTATTCATTCCATTGTTTTGTACATATTATGAATTTCTTTTATTTATGTATGATCCACTTAAATATTGATGATCAACTTACCCTTTATCTGCAGATATCGCTGGCCACTTTACTGATTCAAGTCTGTGTTGCAAAGCATGGATCTTGTCTGCAGAAATTCTTGCTCAAATGTCTCAGGTTTATGTGTGTTGAGGGATTAAACCAGAACCCAAAATTGCAATATATTTTAATCTGGGATCGGAAATTAGAGTAAAGCAGAAATCTGGTGTGCCCCTCAGGTTAGAGATCTCCGGTTTAACCCCCACCCACCCGCATGCATACACAATATGGAATTAAGACATAGCAGAATTAGGACATGGTCCAAGACGCATTCGTTTCTAAAGGACTTTTGTGGGTGTAAATCTACCCGTCTGGTTTAGACGATTGAGTTCCTAACAAGTCAACGACCTCGGTGCTTTACCACTGGTTCTTCGTGTCAGGTATTTCGTTTTGCCATTGACAAGCAGGAAACCCTTCACTGAATTTCTACCTCGCCATGTATCAGACTTACTTTACTTCATCAGCCTGTGATTGCCACTACACACTGGGTGATACTGGTGTCAACAATCCTCAGAAAAGGAAACCGTCCAAAACTGCCTTTCAAGGCGTTGATGTATTGATTCATTCTGTGTGAAGCAGTAAACAAAGACTAATTGGTTGACAGGAAATTTGAAGTGAGACGTTTCCAGCTGGTTACATTACTCACAGTCAAGACTCAGCTCTTTGATCTTTGATTTATTCTGCTACATTGGCAGCAATCTGCAAATTCTGTCCTGGAACTTTGCAGATAAAAACTGCAGAAAAAGTTATGATTTATTCGCGTGTGGGGTCGGTGAGTTGTTTATCGCACATTTTAATTATGTATCCGTCGCTTGTAGACTATCAAAATTTAATATTCTCATGTTGTGTGGTATGCATGATTGATTTCATGACGTTAAAATTATTATCAAGGCTTTGGTTTTCGTCATTGCACTGTCCTTCCCCTCTCCTTTCTGATTACCGCTTTAAGTACAACTTTGACAGAAGAAAGAACGCACAAAATGTCCGAATAATTAAGTAACGAAAAAGTTTCATTTGGCTGCGCCAGTCGTATTCATTTTCCTTAGTGTGATGCCCCTTAGTTTGCAGAAGATTGTAGGGTAATGCTCTTAATCTCTTAAAAGTTGTGAATCAGAGCAAAAAGGATTACGAAAATGGAGCAAAATCATTCATTCTTTTCAACAGGTTGACTCTTTATGAAAGAGTCACCAAAATGGCAAACACTGAAGTGAAAACGAAATTACTGCTACAAAGAGTGTAGAGATTATTTTAATTTCTTGTTTCTCCAGTAATAATGTTACTAACAGCACATTTCTGAAGAATTTTTACAAATTTCATCACGAAGATTTTCAATGATATCGACGAGATAAAATTTCTGAGAATGGCAAACACTAAGATGAAAGCCAAACCCAGTGCTACAAAGAACTGGTAGATTATTTCAGTTCTTCAGTGGTCTTGTGATTGATATTTTTTCTAACAACAAATTTCAGCAGAATTTTTATCACATTTTCATGATGCTTTGAAATGAAAAAGAAGCACATTTTTGTAATAGAGGATCAGTCTATTTTATGTTGTCCATTGGCTGCTGTCTTCATCATTGCCAATGTCTCTGCTGCCTACAGTCTTCATGCCTGGTACTGCAAATAATGCGTTCTTGGATGATTTTGTGGCTACGTTTAACAATTTTAAATGTCAGTTCAAATGACTAGTTCTTGGTATAACTACTTGAACAGCAAAATTCTTGATTACCATTTGCACCGTGAACAACAAAGCATTTTCGATTAATGTGTGGTCCGAAGTCCATGTATTTCTGATCAATAGAATTTGCTGTATAAATGCTGACTTTGCACAGTACTAGAATGAATAAACAAAAAATCAATGGAACAGAGAATTATGTACAATTTTGTGAAGCCATTTTGTTCCTCCCATAAATATTAGAAATATTGAAACTTTTGATTAAGTTCATACCATTACACTGCTTTATAAGTGCA
Organism: Haplosyllis leylae; assembly: GCA_038406175.1. NCBI lineage: Eukaryota > Metazoa > Annelida > Polychaeta > Phyllodocida > Syllidae > Haplosyllis > Haplosyllis leylae. Next base: position 17,762 of record JBCAUG010459440.1, read on the forward strand.
TCTCAAGTGTGAAATCCATAATCGAACATAAAAAATAGAATGCAGCTTCAAATTAAAGGCATTCAGTGCCTTCTGAGTTTTCCAAATGATCCTACGTTGACGCTAATGAAACAAAGTTGATTTTTAATTGGGAATTATATTTTACTTTGTTGTAATACTACATGTCATTGTTCACGTGTGATGCAGCGTGTTTCGATCCTGAATGAATCCTAATTAGCTACACCATATCTTTAGATATAAAACACGAACTGTGAGTATGTCCTCAAAATAAAAGGAACGAAGGTGTGGCATCGTGCCTTATTAAAATATCACAGAGGGTTTTTGAAAACTGAGAGATGTGTCATGTGGCTCTAGAAGTATGAATTTATGCGGTGTAGAACTTCAAGACCGAAGCTGAGAAGAGACTTGCAACACTTGTAAATTTGTACATAGAAATATCGTCCTTCTGCAGCAATAAACATTTGTCATCAAATATATTCTTTCGGCAATTTTATTATCAAAAAGGAGAAACAGCACACACCATTATTATTATCTTTCGGTCGCTCGAGATTTTCATAAATTAACAGTTCTGTAGAATTAATTAAGTTTTCGCTGAACAATTTTATTTGGTAACTCCTAACTTAATTTTAAACGAATTATTATTTCCTATTAATCAACTACGTTAATGTTTTTGGAGGAAATTGATTGTTGACATCTTCGTCAACAGAAAAAATTCCGCAAAACTCGATTGAAAAAAGAACTGGATGTTTAAGTGATATCAAATCTCTGTGTTTGTGTTTCGTGCCTGACGCTAGTTAGAACTACAGGTACACAGGAATCTATAAATCATTGTCCTTAGAGACTTTAATATCATATTGGATAAAATCTGTACATTGATTACCAAACTATCGTGTCATGGTAATCTCTAATATCAAATGTAATAAGTGACTTTAAACCGTCATTACAAATAAGATTTGAGAACGCGATACCAAGTAGAGGGAATTGATTTACTGGTGGTAAACATGGAATGTTTTACATTTGGATTGATTTTACAAAATGTCGCCCCCAATGTTGAGTTGTTGAATTCTGACGCATTAGTAGTTTAATATTGATCACATCATTGGAAAACAACTTCGATTTACAGTTGTTTTGCACGATACCGAATTGTGTTCAATGCAATCATGTTGACGTTGGCTTACTGAGGAAAACTATTTTAAGTTCTCGCAAATACTGTTTTAGCACAGCACATTAAAGGAATGTGCAATAATAGCTGTGTTGCAGGGATCAGAATTTAAGGCTGAAAATGTTTCAATTCAGAGGCCTTACTTACATATCGTGCGGCATTAGGATGCCCCATGGTATCAAGAAAAATGTCGTTTAGAGAAGACTGTCATGAAAAAAAGTTATGTCAAAAAGAAAAAAGCTGATGTTCGAAACAAACAAGTTACTGTTACATACCCATGAGGGACAGTTGATGTTATTTTGACATCAAATTTCTTAAGGCCGGCAAGTCGCACGATGTCATCCAAAGTGTGGTTTCATGTCATGGTCACTTCAGCAGAGAACACCGTTTATAAATAGTACTGTCATTAAAATAAAACAATGATTGTGATGAGAAGACAAAAGGTCTTCCTATTGCTCTGAACAAACAAGTTCTAGTTACATCCCCATGAGGGTACACACCCACCTTTTCTGGTTTCAACTTCTACACATACATTTACTTAATAGAACTATCGTTCAAGACGGGGCCATCCAAATTAAAAAGGCAATTATTGATCTTATTGTCCATCGTCAAATGGGGATAATTGACCTTACTTAGCCACTACTATATTCCCAATGTGGAGTCATGTCGATCAATGACATTGGAGTACGACTAGAGAAATGGAACGAGTTACAGTAATTTACTAATGTGTGAATTATAAAGAGGAGTGCGTGCACATGATCTGGGTTTTACCCTTTCAAATTTTCTTGTGGTATATTCTAACTGCTATGGTTACTTTCATCACTAGTTTCTGTATCCGAAAATTGAATCTGTATCAATAGCAGGCATTGTGGCAGTCATGAAATCAACCCAAGCTTTTGTGTACATTAATTTTCGAACTGATCGATTTCATCTCACCGACTTCTACGATAGACCATCGCCGCCGGCAATCAGATTCCACTCAAACAAAGTGAGGAATGTTTTGAAAAACGAGAACAAGGGAAAATATGACTACAATTTATTCAAAAAGCGCACGCTGATTAGCTTTCAACTCAACGTGTACAATATATCAAGAAGATATCATTAGGATGGAAAGGTAAGCCATCGGTAATGAGCCTCCTGCTTCCAAAAACAACATAACAAAATATTTCGTCTTCCGAATTCATGCAAAACTATTCTATTCTCTTTTACTCATTCCTAGCAATGATCGCTCTTTCGGTTGTCCAGTCATTTGCCTGGATACTAATTCGCAATATTACTTTGTTCATTGACACCTAAGCAATGCTTGGTATAACAAAGGTCATTGGCTAACTTGGCGGCCATATTGGGCAGTAATTGCTAGTAACTTGGAATTAAAGTGTGCATTGGGAGGTTTTCTTTGTCCATGGCCATTGATTTGAATGTATTCTAGATATTTAATCGAACAGTCTAGTTTTTCCTTTATTCGGTTTGTTAAATTTGTCAAATTTTTTGAAATATTGGTCTTTTCTTTGAACAAATACAGATATAAGTTACGTACCTGTGTCAATATAAAAATAGATACCTGTGCAAAAAATTTCAATACACCAGTTTTTTTATAATTTCTATTTGTAATATCCCTTTACAAATACTGGTGGCAAAATAATTCAGCAAAATCAATAAATTTAAGAGACAATTTTAAAACAAAAAAACTCAAGTGTCAGTGCAATTTATGTGCTATTTATTGAAATGATTCCGCTGTTGCCGTGATATGAGGCGTGTTTTAAGTTGTACGATTTGATTTTTAATTTATCAGTCTGTAAAATTCTCCAGGGAAATTACAAATCGTTATAGTGATCTGTTTTCATGCTGTGAAACATGAAAGATTAAATGATATTGTGCACAGTCAAAGGATTGAAAATTTTTTGTATTATTCTAATACAAACATGACATGACATTTCACAACAACAACAAAAATCGAGAAAAAAATTCACAAAGCTTTTTCCGTTTGTAAATGAGATTCGCGAATTGCGTGAAGTGATTTTCACTGATATGAGTAACTTAAAAGGAGGAATCATTATATTCCTTTCGTCCAATTTCCGACAGCATGAGTAATTTCATCCAGACTACATTTTTTTGCGGATATTACTTCTTTTGTAGTCGCTGACTGGTAATTCAGTTTGATACTTTGGATGACATATACCCAGCGTTTTAAAAACCAGACACGAGCCTTTGTTACCTGCGCGATTGCTTGTTTGCCTGAGCAAGAGAATCCTCAGAGTCTCTTAAAATAAACTGACCTCTACTGATCAAATTGTGGGAAATGGTATTTCACATATCAAATGGACGCAAAAAGGTTCAACTATGAGGAAAAATAGTCTCATTTTAAATATTTGAATGCCGCTGTATTTAGTATATGTCTTTTTGCCTTGTATAATCCTGTCTTGCTGCACAAACAACTGCAGTTACCTTTGGGTGATAGAGTGCTGAAACATTTATCAAGCGCTGTTTGAAATTTCCATTTCAAAGGCGCCAAAGTGAAACAAAGAAAATTAATTGTGTTGAGTCCTGTATGTATGTGGAACAGCACGATGAATTAGGATTTTAAGCCAGTCACTTTTTTCAACTGTTTATCATTCACCTGCAGGTGCATTTAGGTCGAAGATTCTTTAAATTACTGTGCATGTCTATGTAGATAAACTAAGGACAGATGAAAGTTGGTCAACTGGATTAGATCTACAAAAAACGGCACAGAATCCATATCCGGATTTCAGCCAGTTAATTAATGAAGTCCTAAATCACGTGGACACACCCAAACATGCCAAGAAAACTTACAGTTTTCCATGATCACTGTTTATTTAATGGTTCATTCGAGTTTTTTCGTAAAGCATGATACTGACAATACTGGACGGATATCAGAACTTTTCCAGCAGAAACAAATACCTCCTGTGTGGTTGTATCTGGGTTCCTCTGGTTTGCCAGTCCAACACTCTACCACTGTGCGATTTAGTCATAAAGATGGATGAAGCTATTTACACTGACTTTGTGTAATTACGAAAACCTCGATTATTTCGTTGGCAAAAAACAAGTCGTCTCGCTGATCGGTGGTAATGGCCGTGTAATTAATCGGGTTCAGTGGATGGTCAAACGAGGGAAATAATCAAACCAAGTAATCGGATTGGACTGTTAGCGCTGCCAAACACCTGATTAAGATCTCTGCTAATCTCTCGTAACGGGAACTCGCGTTGTCCCTTGATCGTCAGAATCTAGTTTCTTTCTCCTTTTAGCACAGCTGTATTGCTAAAAAGTTGTGTCCCGGACAATCATATTAAAAGTGGTGGAGAAAGGGCGAGATTTCTATTTTCGTGGCATGTGGATAGGTGCAAAAAGTCCATGTAATTACTCTGAGTACCCCCCCCCCCCGTGAACGGACAGACACCTCTCTCGTACTACGTACGCGGTCGGTAATAAATGTTGTTGAAATAAAATTTCATTTTACAGTAGTGCTAAGAAGTCAAACAGTTTACTTCTTCCACAAAAGATAAATTGTCAGCTTTCTACGGAGGAAAAGCAACGCGTTTAGTGTTGTCGTGATTATCCGCCACTTGATATTCTCGTCATAAAAACGTCTGACACGTTTTGGTGCTTGAAAGCCAGATGAGACATTGAGCATCTCTCGCGAGCGAGATGGATTAATACCTTTCCTGTGCAAGAAGTACAAGTCTTAAAAGGCGAAGCTTTTTTCTCAAAGCTTCAGTCAATATTACGACGGAATAGATTCTACATCAAAAGTGAAATTTTCCGAGTGGAAGAAGATACGCCGCTCCGTGTTATCCGAATACTATGCTTATTTGGTTCCGTCGATAGCTGGAATCAAAGAAAGCGAAAGGTTCGCTTGGTGAACCGAACATGTACATTTGTATTAAGTCTCAAAGGAACTGTTCCTGAGAAATGCGTGCTCTTGTACAAAACTGGATTTTAGTCATAAGGTGACTCTCTCGAGTGGTACCAGTTTATGTACCGCTTGAAGGCATTTGGAACGACAGAAATTTGCACTTGCATTTCGCTTGTTTGACCAAAGCTAGCATTGCACTGTCACATTTAACGACCTTTCATAATTCAATTCGAGGATAGATTTTTGGTAACTCAAGAATTTCCTAACTGATTGGATTACGGATTTTGTTTTTACTTTCACAGGCTTTTCGTCTGACGCCTGACTTTTTAAAATAAAAATATCAATGTTGAAAACTAGAAAAATTGGCGCCGATTACCAAAGTCACCTCGCGTGTTTTGCATTGCTTAAAGTTCTACTGATTTCCTTTACGAGCTGCAGCATCAATGCCAGGAAGGCTGGTTGGTACATGAAGTGGACAATGTTGACCTGATCAAGGACAAATATAGTCGACTGTAACAACCTGTACAGAGAATGTGACCGTGACATATTAGTCTGATTACCGCATCCCTGAGCGTACTTGATGTCAGAGGGAGATGTTCAAGAGGCAGGTTGTTAGCCGTGCAGGAAGAAGCTAATCTCTTGTTGGATCTCGCGCTCAAGCTTGAGTGACACGACACGCAATTGTTCTTTTTTCTCCCTGTAATTTTGCCAACAACAACAACAACGACGTCAGCTCATTATTTAGGGATTTTTTTTGGGCCATGGCGAATTATTCGTTTAATCAACTGCTTTTCCGTACCCCGGGTTTGTTCACACAGAGCAATTCCGAAAGCCAAAGCGAAACTTTTCTGGTGCTTGACGTCAAGTTTGTTGGCAACAATGCAAGATGGGTAGAGTACCCATTTGAAACGTGATAATTTGCGACATCGCTTTCGCATTTACATTATCTTGGTGTGAATGGATCCTAAATATTAATACTAAATAATGAACACAGAGATCGGTAAATTATTTGACAAAACTGATTATAACTGAATTGGTCATGAACGTTAGAAGTAGTAAAAGCAAACTGTGTTTTTCCCAATTGACCTGAATTCAGATGAAAAAAAAATTGGTACAAGCAACAAGATTAGAAACCCTGCCATTAGCTTAAAAGGTCAATATATTTACCACTATGCCATCGAGCTACATGAACCTGAAGGTATCTTCAAGCAAGAACAAATTCCTGCCCCATTAGTTGCGACAAATTCAGTGGAAGCTTCTTTAGAAAGGGAAAACTCAAATAAGACAATTACTTTAAAATACCACGCAAACTGTGACCTTTAAGAACACTAATAGATCTTCCATTTATTTTTTTCACGATCACACTAAAATGTTACATTTCTGAAGTTTTCAATGGCTTCGCGGAAAAATTGACCTGGTACGTCTCACTTCTACCCTGTGTGTGTTAATACTCCGAAAGACATAATAAAGTGAAAGAGCTGGAGGCGAAATTCCTTCAGTCCCCTTTTACTGCTTTTCTTCAAAGGACAGTGCAGGGTAAGAAGTGATTTATAATGCTGTCGTCTTCCTGTTACATTTTCTCGGGACCTTAAAGCTACGTCAGTAATTTGATGCACAAATCCAAGACGATGTACGTTTTCAGAAAACGTCCTCGCTTCGGGTAAAAATAAGTGTTTTGGACAAATATGCGAAAGACGAAAACAAGAACTAGATCTAGTAATGAAGCGGTTTGAATTATACTCCAGACAAACCCAAGGTTGTCAAGAAAAAATATCTCAAGTTTATAATTCGCAGACAATCGTATTAGCAAGGTAAATCATAAACCTTGGGATGCAACCTGAGTGTCATTAAATGGACATTAAATACGGATGATGTGTGCTTTTAAACGTGGTTCCATGTACACTGAGACTCCCTGCAGACATCCGGTGTCTTGTGAAGGCTTTTAGCATAAACGACGGGAAGGTAAATTACTCAGAATTGTTGACACTTAGTTCAACGTCTCTTAGATTTTGCTTTATTATTTTATAGAACAAAACAAAACGAAGTTAAAATGTTAATAATACAAGTACCAGTGCCTCTGTGCAGAAAATAGTGTAAATCAACAAGAGGTGTTTTCGCCAATAAATGCCATTAAATAATTAAAGTGGCTAGTGTTGGTCCTTGAATTATAATGAAATAAATAGTCTTTCTCCACCTGAGGCCACCAACCATGATGTGCTTTGAAAGCCTGCTAATTCAAATACTCTTGAAAGTCGTAAATGACGCTGACCAGCCATGAATGTCATGAACGTCTTGTAAAAAGCCAGTAGTACGTGGTGCAGCCGCACCACACTATAATTTACTCAGGAAATCGTTTGAAGACGCTGATATTGGTGATGCCGCTTTTAATTCTTGCTGAGTTCGAAATATTTATTTAATATCAGAGAAAAGAACTCTGTCGCAAATGGTTGAAATATGACCAGATAATGTCATGTCAGGACCATGTGGATTATACCTTCCAAAATGCGCAGAAACGATGAACGGCAAACAGGGTAACTGCGTTTTGATTTTGTTATGTCTGGATCCAGACTATAACTTGTCCTCCTTGCACATGTATCTAGTGATAGAAAAGTAGAAGTAATTTATTGACAAAATAAAAGCAAAAATATCGATCTATCGACCTTAGTTAATTAGACTTCACTTGGAAACGTTATGTGGCTGATGAATGGTTTGAATGAACCGCTTTGGTAGCAACTTATACTTGACGGATTAATATCAAAAGAAACGGTATATCTGTGCATACTGCTTTGATCCTTAATCTCCTTATTTACCATATCCATGCAGTATCCTTGGAGACGTGAAACGAATGTCCGGATCGTGTTTATAAGGTCGTTACCTCAATATTCATTTTAATATGAAAGGAAACGGTTTCAGAATTTCCAGTAGTATGCCTAATGTTTTGTGATTTCGCTTGCATAGTTGAAATTTCATTTGGGTTTTTCTGAAATTACAATTTAGGATAAATTTCAACCAGTCTAAGATTACATTTTCAACATCTATTTGTGGTGCAATTTAAAGACGTGAGATTGTTTGCTGCTATACGATGGCTTATTCATTGCAACGGTAAATATCAAAGAGTGAAAGAGTTTCACATGTTGGCTCATATTGGCGCCTCACAACATGTGAGAGGAATTGATTTGCACAGAAGCAGGATTTATCATTTTGTCCCAAAATACGTTGCCCATTCAATGGATAAGGAGGACGTCAGAAACGAGCCAGCAGTCAATAAAAGATTAGAATTATGAAAAAAAAACGAGATAGATCTTTTATTACTTTTATTACTTTTATCAACCAGAGCTAATCTTTAAGGGGAAAAACTGAAACGTGAAGACATGAAAGGCAGTTTCAACTGGAGCGATGCCTTCTTATGTCACACACCAGAGAGAGCTTCCCACACATTTCCGTTCCTTTGAATTAAACCCGATTGCAACGTGTCAAGCTTCGGAAAACGACAATATATTTCAATTTGTGATTCTTCATGAGACGAATTCCTACATGTCACACGTCAACGTATTTTATCCCTTGTATTTTGTCATTTAGAAATATTTCGTGCGTGTGCACTTGATGACGTGGTGGTTTTTATTCATCTTTTTATGCCTCTCAGTGAACTGGGGCCTAATTTCTCTCAATTCGAACCTATTTTTCCCAAAGAAGAAGAACCAATCGTCTTGGTAATTTGCTCTTCCGTCTTGTTGCCTCCCTTTTCTTTCTTCCTTCCGTATTACGTTCAGCAGCAATTAGATTTGTCAGAGAACAAGTTGATTGGAGTTTCACGGTGTTCTTCTTCCACTTACAAGTGGAGACAAGATCTCTTTATCGTCACAAGAGCAGGCAACTTGTAAATAATTATACAAGTCAAAGAAGACCTCTTAACTCCACTCGTTAATCAACTAATTAATTCTATCTAAGGAACTAAAGTGGATTGCCATCCCAGTAAAACCTTCAAGTAAGTGCACGATCTGAAGCCCCAGATGATGTGATCACTTCACAATCTTCCGATCAGAAGCAAGAAGGGCCGAGGTTACAAAAGGGGCTGTGCGCACGTCACCGTAAAATCTCGATCTGTCCGAGGTAATCTAAGTGCTGAATGTTGCGTTATTAGCCGCTGATGAAATTGATCCATCAGATTTCCTCGTCTTCAGACGAGGACATCTTGATGGAAGAAGGATATATCGGGAGTAATTCTTACGTGTGACGGTTATTACATCGGCGAAGTTCATGATCGAATGTCCTGCTAACTGCTAATAGCAAAGAGATAGATAGACTTGTATATTTACGTTCGCAAAACGTCTTTTTAAACTACAAAGCTTCTGGTAGAAACACCGTTGATGTTGATTTGCCTTAAGTAAACGTTAGGCTTTTCTCAATTTAAAGGCAATTCAAATTTGTCTGATGCAAAATTAATAATTGGTATGACTTTACCTAATTGATGTGAGCATCATAAATAATCTCTACAGGTGGAAAATACAGGTCGTTTCTTTGAGAAACCAACAGTATTCTACAAATGTCTGTTTATATTTATCGTATTTGACTACTTCGAGTCTTCGAATGAATGTAGTGCAGTAGACCTTTACGTATTAGACTTTAATTCAAATATGTCAAATAAGTCAGGTACAAAGTGACCACTGGTGCGACTTCATATCAGTTACCTGTGATACTGGACTAGAAATGTCCACTGTTGGTAGTTATTTTCTTTTAATTTTGGAGGTTACAGGTCTTTTGTGGGGCTACTGATACCCCTGTTTTTGACCTCTGGTGATTTCTGCCCTGGGTTCAAAGCCAGGGTGGATCCCTTGCACGCTTTCTTACCTGCGCACTATTCCTCAGATTCAACTCTGGTGCCACACCTGCTGACTGTGTAGAGGTCAGCATGGCAGCTGAGCCTTTTTCAATCCACGTACTTGCAGATCATGTGTCGACAAGTATTGGTGGGGATGGCAGTTTATTTTCAGTAAAACCCAAATTCGGCAAAAGTACCTGTCCTTACTTTTTACATTTGACCAATTAGACTTGACACATGGGACAAAGTCGATTGTTGGAGTTCCTTTCTATCTAATTAAATAATCACAATTCGGTCGGTGCACAATTGAAGGGTCCTAATTACGGTAATCTGTCCATTTCCTTCTGCCCACATTGCCCATTGTTGCTGGATGGTAAATTCTCTTAATTAACTTGGGTCGCTTCCTGGCTATTCATTTGAAATATATACCAAAGAACAGCTACTTTAAGAGGAAACTTCCTTTTCAGAAACTTACGCGTTGATGAATTTAAATGTCAAAGAATTTTTAAATAATTTTAATCAACGAACACCATTAAAAAGAACTTCTGCTGAGGGCATTTGTACAGAAAACTTTTGGCCCAAGAAATTTGGCTGTAATTTGGAAAAATGAAGACATTTTCTTGGCCCCGACCAGTTACGCCTGATAGGTTTCAGTGCATCAGGAAGATGATATACTAAAAATGTTGATCAACCACTGCCGCAAAACATCTCCTCATTCACAAAGAAAATTCAGACCAGGAATTTCGTCGTCTTCAAAACGAAAGTTGTCTTTCCGTACATTACTTCCAATCTCATATGTGACTTCGGGGAAATTTCCAGAGAGCTTGAAGCCTTACATAGTTCACTAAGTGTTGCAATTGATTCCGTCATATTCCGCTATCAATGTAAATTGTATTTATTACCCAGATTCTTGATATGCGAAGTATGTCACATTCCTGGAACTGCACTTTATTTAACTGTGCGTATTTTCCAATGCAATCAAGCATTTCTGCCTGTTTCTTTGTCTGGTTGAAGGAGGGTACTTTTTGTATTTCGATTTCAAATAGATCTAAATGTGGAACACTGATAATCCAGGATGCCAACTTCAAAGAAATGCGTAGACATCCAGTGATGGAATTGCGCGATGAATAGAACATGGAACTGAGGAATCGAATTATGATTGCTGTTTGTAAGTCTAGTTTGGAGAAATGTGTTTTGGTGGTGGGGACCTGACACCAGGACTATAGACCGAAGTGTACAGAATGCTAAGAATTAGACAAAGCTAAAATGTAACTGGAACTGCTTAAAATTTTAAGAACTCTTTGAGATCTAGAGTCCATTGCATGCATGTGGGCGATAAGGGGAATAACCCTGGGTTTTGAACCCAGTGCAGACGTCACCAGAAACAAAACGAAAAGAATTAAAACCTTCCTCATTGTGGTGACCGAGTGGCCCTTGATTTACCGAAGCAGCCCTTCAAAAGGACAAGTCGAACGTGTAGGTTTCGATCCTTCGTCACTCAGCGGTTTCATTTATTCATATGAAGCACAGTGTCAAGGGTATAAGCGTTGATGACTATCAATTACCTATACCATCAAGTTATACGAGCTGTTCAACAACGTTTTGATGACGTTCATTGCAAACCGCTTGATGTTCACTGTTCGTGCCAGCATCCTTCATATGATCGCACCGCTCTGGGCAAGGCTGAATATCATATAATATCCAGATGATGTATGGCCGCGGTATTTTTGGTGCGGGCTGCAGGTGCAAAGAAAAGAAATGACGTTGTTGGGCTGGGAGTATGTACAAAGAGCAACGCAATGCTTTATAATAAGATACATCTGCTCAGATTACTCCTTCAAATAACCTCGCTTGTTGCTCAGACGATGACAATTACCGCACAAAGGAAGAGTCCTATCATTCTTCAATCACTCGGGAGTGCGGGATGACGCATTACAGGAATAGTCGCTTTTTTCATTAAGATATATGCTGTGCTGGTCAGATATATCACGTTATTATCATTATTAATATTTCCGTATATTGTTAATATTTCCGCAAATATCTATGCAATTCAATATTTTACGAAGACATTCCTCAATGATTAAGATTACACAATTATGCTATTTGATAATGAGATTTGCTATGTTCTGCGGGTTCAGCTAAGGAAGATTAACTGAGGACAGATCTCCATTACAAAAGGTTCACATCATAACGTCCAACAGCTCCGTTAATGATTGCGTTAATGAGTTGTGTCGTGAACTCTTTGACGACATCGGCGAAGTATATATCGTAGCAAATAACTGACATCACTTCACGGAATTATCTGTTGATATTATTAACACTCAAACTAATGATTCTAATTGCTTTTCTTGCATAACTAAATACTGAGATAAATACCAAGTTAACCTTCGTAAAAAGCGCAAAAGTAGTCTCTATGACAGCACCCCAATACACTTCACGAACACTTTAAAAAATGTGTCTTATTTAGCTGTTCTATTGTACTGAGTTACGCATTTTTAACTGTGGCACTGAATCCTCCCTTCTTGAAACCTGATGTGGAAACTCTTCCAAGTAAACTAATGAATGAGATGTTATGTCATCTCAAAATTGTCATCTCAAAACATTGATGCATTTTAGGTGTCACTGAAAAGAGATGCAGTGTTCACACGTCTTAAGTGGAGTAAACTTAGTGATTAAACGAGAGGGTCCATAGTATTTTGGTCATATGCCTTGGCACTTTTATGACAAGTAGGCCTACTTTAAGCTGCAGTCATTGGTGGGAATTTGTTTACACAGAATGCTGCCATGACGTCATTTACGTGCCAGCA